>ML828522.1:0-10231 GCA_009831015.1 Picea engelmannii | reverse complement strand
TTTGATACTTATATGCTGGGACTTGGCTTCACAATAAGCAAAGAGGATCACTGTGTGTATTCTAAATTAATTGGTGATCATTTGATTTATTTGGTCTTGTATGTGGATGACATGTTGTTGATAGGAAACAACAAGGAGATTATATAGGATGTGAAAACTCAGTTGTCCTCTAAATTTGACATGAAGGATCTTGGTGCTTCAAATTTCATTTTGGGCATGGAAATCAAAATAGATCGAAAAAAGAGGAAACTCTGGTTAAATCAGAGAAAATATGTCGAGACAATATTGCAGAGGTTTAATATGCAGGAATGTAAACCGATCAAGGTTCCTATTCCTGTTGGTGTAAAGTTATCTACGAATCATTGTCCAAAGAAACATGAAGAAGAGGAGAACATGTCTCATGTTCCATATGTGAGTGCAGTTGGCAGTTTGATGTATGAAATGGTTTGTACTAGACCGTACATTGTACATGCAGTGGAATTTTTGAGCAGGTATATGTCAAAACCAGGGAAGGAGCATTGGACAGCAGTAAAAAGGGTTTTCAGGTATTTGTGTGGCACTGCTAGCTATGGATTGTGCTACAAAGGAATACCAGGATTGGACAGAGTGGTCGATATACATGGCTTTGTGGATGCAGACTGGGCTAGAGATTTGGATCGTATGAGATCTACAAGCAGGTATGTGTTTAACCTGGTTGGAGGAGAAATAAGTTGGATGAGCAAAAGACAGGTTGTAGTGGCACTTTCAACTACAGAATCTGAATACATGGAAACCACTCATGCAAGTAAGGAAGCAGTATGGTTACTAATATTTTGTTCAGGTATTGGGTTGGTACAACAAGCTGTAAGGATAAAGTGTGACAGTCAGAGTGCAATTTTTATGGCGAAGAACCCTGCTTATCATTCAAAGACAAAGCACATTGATGTTCAATATCACTTTGTGAGAGACATGATTGAAGAAAAGAAAGTATCACTGATGAAGGTGGACACTTTGAAGAATGTTGCAGACTCATTAACAAAATTTGTGAGCACTGAGAAGTTCTCTTGCTGTAGAGGATCCATGGGCATTGTTTCCCTGGATTTTTTACTATGTAACCATGCAACCCCCTGTATGCAAAGAAGACAACAAGTGGGAGAATGTTGGGTATGCGTTATATTCTTTGCACGAGTAGTAGTTTCTCGGGAAAACGTGACACCTACCTCAGGAAACGTGTCATGTATTTAGGTGGCTTTTTCCGCACATGGTTTTTTTCGATGGCTTTCTATTTTCAATTAAGGAATTAGGGTTTTGGACTAATCCAAGTCATTGGGTTAGGGTTTTGGATGTCGTTGGATCTGATATGTCTATTGTATTGTAAACAATGTAACACAATGAATGAATATAATATATGTTGGTTTTTCCGGTTTGGGTTTCCAGGGGAAAAATCTCTGTGTAATGTTTGTATTTTCCATTGTATATTTTCTGTTCCTTTCTGAATATCTATTTACAGTAGACAGTGTACAAGGTTATAATTTACAGTAGTGGGGGAGATATGCTACCAGACCAATTTGCAAGGTTACAACACCACTCTGGTCAACGACAAGAAAAGGGTGTTCATACTTTATGGTGAAGGAAACCACTCAAGCCAAGCAAGAAGGATTGAGCCATTTGTAGTTCATATTCCAGACCAGCTGATTCTACAAACACGACCCAAAGGGTCTGGTCTTGAAACATGCCTCGCAAGTGTCTTCATGCTAGCCATACACCTATGACAAATTTGAAGATGAAGTCTTCACAGAAAATGCCTAGGATTGGGACGAAGTGGTGGCGAGGATGACCAACCCCAAAATGACCAGGTTCAAAGCCATGAGCTTGGATGAACAGGCGATTCTAGAACAATCATCTCAAGGGACCCCTCAGGGCCAGAGAAGAAATGATAACAACCGAAGCAGCAGAAGCTCCCCTGGAAGCCCCAATGCAAGATAGAGATTTCCCCATGACTCAAGACATGTGGGAGAGGGATTTACTCATGATAGAACAAGCACAACGGATAATTGATCAGCTGCAAGATGACCCAGACCTCACAGGTATGATAAGGTTCCATGCCGACAACCCAAATGAAAGCCAGATAGGTCTAAGCGACCTTGAACTGATAGACATCGATGAAATCGCCAGGTTAGACGACCCTAAAATCATAACGTCATAGGTCGGATCACCGGTGGGTGTTTCATCTCAGTCGGAGACAGTCGGGGTATCAGTGAGAACAAGTGCACCAGACCCCCTCCGCGATTTAATAAAAATATATGATGATGATGAGAGCCCGAAGGTATCCCTTGTGACCCTTGTACATATCATAGAGGAAAAGGAGCAAGAGAAGACATCTTCCCTAGCTCCCGACGCTCGAATTCAAGGGGTTCCACAGAATGAACAAGAAGTCGATAGTGTCTTAGAAACCGGGTTGCCCAATGCACTGGAGACCCAAGAAGATAGTCCAAAGGACACGCTAGGGTCAAACAAAACAAAGGAAGAAGCTCCATAGCAGGAAATCGACATCTCAATGATCGATGATCAAGTAAGTACTGAGCCTACCCCCGATGCCTCAATTTCAATTGGTACTCAACTCCTCGATGAGCGAAAAATAGAAGCCGAGCCTTCGGAACAAAGGGAGGAAGTTCAAGAACCCAGTCTTGAACAAGTATATACCATCAGGAGTCTAGGGAATACACTCACCTTGGGAGATAAGAAAATCCCTGAACCCATGGATGAAGTAGCTAACATGCACGCCATTTCTTATGACCGGAAAATAAATTCTATCATGCAAAGAACCACCAAGAAGAGGAGGATCAATCTATATCGCTCCATCCTCACCACCACGGAGGAAAATTTAATAAATATAGAGCATGACAAAACATATGAACTTATCGACGCAGGGATGGCAATCTCAGATGCCACCATAGACAGAGAAAAAAGGTATGAAGAGGAATTGGTTGCTACTCTGAAAGAGTTATAACATCTGCGCCATTTGGAAAATTATTACTAGGATACCACACAAGCTGTGGTGTTCCTAAGGAACGAGTTCCAAGAAATCTATAATAAATTTGCAAACGAGTGGCATCTGTTCAATACAAGAATAGTTGAGTATGAAGAAGACACCCTCATGGTGCTGGCAAGGTGTAAAGATGTGTATAGGTGGTATGAAAAATCGCAACAAGCCATGGAAAGGATCGACTACATCAGTGTCATTTAGCAGGGTCGAGATGTCGAAGAGCACGACATTCGGGTACTCAGAGATAGTAGCCTTGACCGCATAAAGAAATCGGTCGAATACTGGGTGAGAATGGCCCAAGAGCCTCATCAGGAGATCCAAGAAAAGTGGGTTGAGTGCGAAAATAATTAGACCAAGGTCAACCAAGCGATGAGAGACATCGGCCTTCCGAAATTCAACACACCTGATGACTTTGTTGAATTTTGCGACATCGTCAAATTACATACCGAACAAGACTCATCGTGGGCCATGAAGATAACAAAGGTGGCAAACATGGTGCCAGGACAAGTGCAACAGTTCATGGAGCACCCGATCAAGGCCCAGAGAGTGCTACAATAGTTAAGTGCCAAAATAGTCAAATATCAGGCACATGCAATAGAGATCATGGAGATCCTTTCGGCCCCAATGGATCAACATAGGTTTTCGTACGCTAACACGTGCGAGGATATTTTTATCCAGTGGTTGGAGTACAAGAAGAGTCATCTGCTCAAATGAAACCATTAGATGACTTTTGAAGATTGAAAGAAGAAAGCGCCATGTGGCGAGTTTTGTTTTACTTAGCTTCACTTTAATTGTTATTTTTAGTTAATTTTGTGTTATAAATAAGAGCATCAACCCGTTAGTTAGAGGTCGATGGTTGTTGCAAACACCCTCATTTTTTGTTTTGTTAAGAACTATTTCAGAGCTTCCTTTAATTGAGAAGTCCTTTTGGGACCAGAGAAAAGTTTGTGTTTTTCATCAAATGCGTGTATGATAGGATGTGGAGAAGAATTATTTCTTATTTCATCTCATGAATGGATTTTGTAACGAGTAAGAGATACTAAATCTATTGATAAGTTATCTGATTCAATGTTTTACAGTTCTTGTCTTTAATGATGAAAATAAATTGTTGTGTTATTATGTGATCGATGATTAGAGTTGAGTGAATTATTTTACTTGCCATCATTTATCGCATGCATGTTTTCTTCTAATAAATTGTATCTCAGTCAGCAATTGGAATACCCACACGATTAACATATTAGTACTAGGCCCGTGGTAGACGATCATTGTCTACATGCTAGAGTGAAAGGGTTATCCCAAGCTCATCCTCTTCTCGAGTAGTTAAGTTTTTTCCCACTTAGTTGGTTTATACCGTCTTTATCTTATATCAGCCCCACCTAAGAGAAAACACAAAAAGGAGAACATATGAACTGAAGGAGAAAGCCTTCACAAGAAAATGTAAAGCCCATCGATTATTTTTGCCGGATCGCAAGATCTAGAGAACCATTCCACTATTAAATGTTGTAGAGTCTAATTGGGCCTCGGTGGCGGGTTTGGTTCCTGTTGTTGAGTTAAAGGGATTTAGGACCCCTCAACAAGACCCTCTCTAGTTTTCCATTCTTTTCCTCTAATGATATCATTGCCGGTACTTCAAGGCTTCACCCCCATAATGCCATAGCATGGTAATCCTAATCAATGATTAATTACAAGCTGGGGGAAACATGGGTATTACAGGAACCCGAGGAATCATTAAAGGATTTTGAGTACCCTTCCTTCTTTGGATCTATATGTGCCTTTTCTTTTCCTTTCCTTTTGCATTTATGATTTTGAGAGTTGTTGCCATCATGCACAACAAGTGCATGTGCCTTTGGGCCCTTGATTATGCCCATCTAAATGATCTTATCCTTCTCTTGTGTCAAAGCCTCAATAAACTGTGACAATGAGGGCATGGTCCAAGTTTCTCCTATGGTGAATATGGTAGAATGAAATGTGGAGACGAATACACTAAATTCCAGTCCAAGTTTTTCCATGATAGCAAGAACTAGATTTTTTTCCTGTTTTGATTTGTCGATACCAACATCTTTCAATTCATGGAGGAGAGATTTAAATTTTGTGAAGAAATCTTGGAGATTTTCAAATCTCTTTGGATCTAATTAGTTTAGTTCTACTTCAAGAAAATGGCCCCTCATTTCATCCTTCTTGCCAAAGATTCCTTCCAAGGTGGTCCATATCTCATTTGGTGTCTTTCATGCATCGATGTGAAACCATAGGTCGAGAGAAATAGTCATGCATAGGAGACTGTGAGCCTCATCCATACGATTTAGGTTCTTGGATTTTTATAATGTTGAGGTGGGTTCTTCTTTTGTGGCCATGACTATCTGGTACAAACCTTTACCCCTGATATGGAGTATAATTATTTTCTTCCATTCGAAATTGTTATATGGCGTTAGAATGGAAGATGCGGGAAATTCCATCTTTCCTGTTGTTTTGTTTTGTCTTCGGTACCTGCAAAAGAGTGTCGGTGACAATCCTTACTAGCATCCTATGGGCTCTGATACCATGTAGATTTTCTGAGATACCTGCACAAAATATCTAGCTAACAATCAAGCGTACACAACTTGAAAATGGTGTGAAGAGAAGACAAAAAAATGGAGGAAAGAATGAAAGAATTTTTATTAATCGAATGAGAGAAAATGACACAATACAAGTGATATACTATGTATCATGCAACTAAATCTTCATAGTGATCAACTAATGCACATTATAAGTGTTATAGAGAGATTTGACACACACTGGCAGTCACAAGAGGACTCAACTTCCACCTAGTTCTAGTTAATTGACCATGCGGTCGTCAGTTAACTAGTCAAACCAGAGTGAAATGAGGAGAATATCACTAACACATGTGGAATGCACCTTACTGGTGATGATTCCAATGCAAGTATGCATTACTCGTGATGATCTCGAGGTTAGCATGAAACACTTGGTGATAAAACCAATGTTGGCATGCAACACTTCATTGAACTAGTCTAACCGAATAGTAACTGAGAATTGACTGGAGGGTGTGTGAAACCCTTGTCTAGGAGATAATATCCTCAATGAGGGGAGAATATCTAAAACTAAGGGACCCTCAACATAGCCAAATAAACAAAGGAAAATAAAATGAAAGTAAAATCCTAGGTGTGTGCAATATCTATAACATATTGGAGAGCTAGTGGATCATACTATCTTTTTGATACATATATGGTGTGTACACGAACTTCATATTTATTCATAGTAATGAAGTTTCCAATTGTCCAATACTTGTGCAAATTGCATATTTGATTTTCAGCCATCTATATTCTTTGTGGTTTGTAATTTCCAACTCTTTATATCTTGTTGATTTGACATAAGTTAAGGGTGAATACATTAAGTGATTTAACATTATAATTAAATAATATAAGGGAATATTTTCTACTATTTTATGGTTGTTATAAGTGGTCTTCAAATCTAGATCTACTATATGCAAGATAAGATTGCCCTAAAGGATTGAAACTTATTGGAACACATTGGTATCTTTTCTCTCAAATTGCCTAGGTGATTGGGGTTGTTAATAGTTGAAATATTATTCTATGTTGTTGTTGTTTTGTTTTTATTTCATAATATCCCCAAGGATGAAAATTTATAGTGTTAATATTTGGAAAACCTCAAGGAAAAAGGTGAAATATTTAAACTCAAATTGAACAAAATTTCCACATAAATACCTTCATCATTATGATCCTTCATACAAATAAGGAAATGACTACTTAACTAACCCAAATTTAAAACATGAAATAGAAGCTCAAAACCGACAAAAAATGATTTTCATGGCAATAATTCACAAGCACCCTATTTATACACTCAATGAAAATAGATTGTTTTAAATCAATAGACAATAATGTCTCCTTAAATTGTTGTTTCTTTACTTGAAATATCAATCTAAAAGTCCTTATTTTCTTTGTTAATATCTCAATTGCAACTCATTATGTCTGATTTTTCTTAACTCAAATGGTGATTTTAGTACCCTAGTTTTGATCCCTAGATTATTAATGTATATGTGTATGATGAAATGGCTATAAGACAGACATATGTGACTCATGTAAATTTTTTATTTTTTTATTTTTTTAAGGAAACCCTCATGGAAAACCCTTCTAGAACTTCCACATGATCCATGTATGGTAAATGGTGTAAAACGTTGACTATAACTATGGGGAATAACCCAAACCCTCATGGAAAACCCTTCTAGAACTTCCACATGATCCATGTATGGTAAATGGTGTAAAATGTTGACTATAACTATAGGGAATAACCCTGAGGGGATCAAGAGAGTCGTACTCATGACCAACAACAAGTAGAGAGATCTCACATCTGGCTCTAGACCAATTGAGCTAACCCTAGGGGATATGTGACTTGTAAATTATACATTGAACCATAATATAAATACATCATAGGTTGCAGAAGAAGAAGGAAAAAGGGGCCTATGAACCCATGAGAGGGGAAATAAAATGGGATCCAGGGCTAAGTTGAAGAATGATATTATTTTATTGCTATCCTAAGTTCTTTATCCTTAGCTTTATTAAACATTTTCTTTATGATTGTCCTAAGTTTGTTAACCTTGGGAATAGGTTCGAAAAGAGAGATATGTGGTCTTATTGTGAAGGCATTTGATCTCTCATTTGCATGTAAATATATTCTATGATTTTGAGCATGCAAGGGGAGGAATCTCGTTCATTATTCATGAATTTTTGTTGCTATGTAATTATGAAAAATTACTACTAGGAAATTATGAGGAAAATACAAAGGGGTTTATGGATGTTTATGAATATGAAAAGGATTTTAATTTAAAGTTGACAATTCATGGAATCCCAGTAATGGAGATTCTTTGGCTAGCCCRTCCTAAAGTAGTGTAGGGGAATGGAATATCGTGAGGCATTGTTTAGTAGAGAAGGGGATCTCAATTCTTGGTGTTGTGTAGGTTGAGTATAGAAGAGGGGATGGTTGATTGGAAATTATAATGTGAGAATKTGTTTTGGAAATTCTTGGAATTAGGCCATGTGAGAAATATTAGAGTCAATCCATACGAATTATCCCTTGCGGATTCATAGCCCCATCTCAAAGGTGCTTTCTCTTACAAAGAGACTAATCATGAAAAAGAACCTATGGTTGGGTGGAAAGTCCTTAGTAGTGAAGAATTTCTAGAAGATAATTGGGTGGAAAGTCCTTAGTAGTGAAGAATTTCCAGAAGATAATTGTTCCTGATTTGTTTGAATATGTGGAATTATTGTTGTTCATGTTATGGATTAATTTATTTTTCTAGTTTGTTCAATTCATAATGCATGTATTAGTCTGCATTTGTAAATATTAGTTCATGAATGATTGGATGGTTTAATTATGCTTGCATTACACTCCATTAGCATGCATTCATTCTATGATTGGTTCAATATCCGAGCAATGAGGTTGTTAATGGTATTGGAGAATTGTTGTTGTTGTATTTATAGTGGTTATGGAGTAACTTGTAGCCTCAACAATGCATATATGTTACTCAATGTGTTATAGTGATAAACATCCTAATCAATTTCATTTGATAATGAACTACTAATTTAGTATTTTAAGAGGTTAATCCATGATAAGGCATGAACTAGTACATACCAAATCATGCTACTAACTTAAAATGAATCACTCATCTTGATATCAACATACAACGTAAACCATTTTATCAATTCAACAACATTGTGAGAAACATACCTATGGCCTTGAAATTCTATTGTTAAAGAGTTGGAGAAGAATGGTCAAACCTACACTCTAATATCAAATGATAAGTCTGGATAGAAAATTCATTGCCATCCTTATAAATTTTAAGAAACCCTCAAAAAAATCATTAGTATCATTTTAGCTACCACTTATGGTTGATATATGATCTCTTACTAAGTAAATACCTAAATTATGTATGGTTGTTTTATTTTATATATAGTGTTATTTATGAATCTCTTTCCAAACTTACTAAGTAAATACCTAAATTATGTATGGTTGTTTTATTTTATATATAGTGTTATTTATGAATCTCTTTCCAAACAAATTATCCATTTGTTTAACTATTACAATATTTATATAATTAAAAATCATAGAGTAATTCTGGAAAACTAATCGGGTTTCATATAAAGATCATTTGAAATGTTTAATATTTACTCAAAAAATTACAAAGAGCCACAGGGCAAGCAATGGATCTATTTGAAAGATTAATTAGCAGTTTTGAAAGGTTACAGTCTCAATGCCAAAGCCATTGGGATTCTTTTAAAGATCACTGGAAACCTTTTAATTCCTTTCAATAATATCTTTGATTTCTTACCAATGACATTTTTTAAAATTCTAGTTGGTTAATTTGGATTTATCTAGATAAAATATTTTTTTATTTTGATGTAATTTTGAAAAAAAATTGATGACTTAGTCATTGGATTTCTTATAAGATTATTCCAAATGTTTAATATTTGATTTCTTTCCAATGACATTTTTTAAAACTCCTAGTTCGTCTATGGATTTATTCAGATAAAATATATTTTTTATATATTGATGTAATCTTGAAAAACTATTTGATGACTTAGTCATTGGATTTCTTATCAAGATTATTCCAAATGTTTAATATTTTCTTGGAAAATTGTTTAATGACTTAGTCATTGAATTTCTTATCAAGATTATTCCAAAAATTTAATATTTTCCTAACTTGCCATGTAGTTGTTTTCAAAGTCAAATTGCACATTTAGCTAACCATCACATTGTTTTGGTTATTTTCAAAGTCAAATTGCACTTTTAGCTAACAATCACATTGTTTTCAAAATCAAATTACACATTTACAAAATTGAAATGATTTTGCCATCACCCCTAAACATCATAAATTATTTTTTATTTAACATTTCTTTTATAATGTGTAAAATTTTAATTTACTATTTAATTATTTCATAATTTTCTTTCAAATTCAGAGAAGAAATAAAAAAAACATGAATTTTAAACATTTAAAAGATTAAAATTAATAAATAAAATTTAACAAATCTTAAAAACATTTAAATACTTAATTTAAATAGTAAAAAATAAACCATCTTCACTTCCGATGGGAATGGGTATGATGGAAATTATAACAATCTTTTTAAATATAAATCTGGCCTTATACAGCCTTCCGTCGCCGAAGTGATTGATGACAAGACTGTTAGACCGGAAGGA
>ML828521.1:59588-79760 GCA_009831015.1 Picea engelmannii | reverse complement strand
GAAATCTAGGGAAAGAGTATTATTCTGTCTTGCTTTGTTCTAGATCTAGGTGGATCTAGGGAGATCGGTTTGTGTCCGCACTTACAGATTTATCCAATAACACTTTCTCCTCTGAACGTAACCATCAGGCATTTCCAATAATATTGGAAATTAGGCATTGTTAGAACTGGTAGTGATAGAGCATAGTACTATCAAAAGCAAATGTCCATAGTGATATTTCTTCATGGTAAAATATTAATCAACAAGTTTCTTGGTGCCGATTTGGGGATTTGGTTAATAGCTGGGATACAATGCCCAATCTCCGTTGGTTTTGTGCTGTCTTGTGTTTGGCAGACTTTTGTTCATGTGCTTTCCTACTGTAGTTCAGGGTTCTCATGGGCTCAATTAATTTCTCATGGGAACATATCCCACATGTAAGAGAAAACCAATTCCATGTGTGTTTTTGTTCATGTGCTTTCAATGCTTCTCTTATGCAAACACATCCTGGAAAGTATAAGCATGACTCGCTTGATCTATTCCTTGATTGAAGAGCCTGTTCACCTATTAAATGCACTTCATAGTTATTGTTAAGACCATCAATGGGGATTTCTTGACACCAATTCCCTCTTTCGAAAATTTCCATCCCCTTTCTTTTTTCCCTCTGCTTTCCCTTTTTGATTACTTAGTTGTTTTTCGGAAAATGTCTAGGTGCGCTGTTTGGCGGATTCACGTATTCAAATTTACACTAATTATTTTATATCACGAGTCCGATCGACCGCTTCCCTGTTCCATATTCAATAACTTTTTGGATCACGAGTTCCCGGGTAGGCGAGCTCAACATTGCGTTTCCATTGTTCTACCACCTGTAAACAACACCCAGACTTCCCCGATCTACAAATTGACAACCAAGTTCCTCTTTCTTTTTCTCCTTTACTTTCCCTTTCTAGTTACTTAGTCATTTATCCAAATGTTTCATGGTTTTATATACAACACCCAAAGTTCCACGATATAAAAATTGAACGCCGAAGTCCGTCATTATGCTCTGTTCCGTGTTACACATTTTGCAATAAAAAGTTCGGAGACATACAATTTGACCATCGGTCCCTCAAGCCTCCTGAGTATAACTTGTGGCCCTGTTTTGAAGCTCGTCAATATCCCCTGTTCTGAATATGTCTCATGATTTTATATCACAAGTTCTACCAACCGCTTCACCATTCCATACTTGGCCACTATTTCCATCGTTGGTTCTCGACCAGGCCTTCTCAACATTGTGCTTCCATTGTTCCGCGACCTACAAACAACAACCAAAGTTCCACGATATACAAATTGACCATCGAAATCCGTCATTATTCCTTGTTTAGTGTTACACATTTTGAGTCAAAAATTCGGAGACATACAATTTGACCATTGGGCCCTCACGTCTCCTGAGTATAACTTATGACCCTGTTTTGAAGCTCGACCAACCGCTTTCCATACTTGGCCATTTCTTGGAATCTCTTTCGCGGGTTAGAAGGTTCACAAAATGTCCAATGCTTAATCACTCTTAGCCATCCCTGCCACCTTCACACTTCTTTCTAGATATTCAATTATTAATATTTAAAGCTAATAACTCATCCTGCAGGAACCGTTAATATTTTCATTAATGTCCGAAAAGCTGGAGGAGATCTATCATTAATATGAATTAAACCAAGATTTGCGGAGGGTTGTGTTATCCTTTCTGAGTGTTCATTTTAAGAATAATGCAATCTCTTTCACGCGTTGTCCAGTTGGCGGCTTCATGAAATCTCCAATCCTTAATCGCTATTCACCATCACCGCCACCTTCGCAATTTTTTCTAAGTATGCAATTAGTAAGATTTAATGGTAACAAATCATTATGCACAAACCATAGAGATTGTCATTGATCAGTGAAAGGCTCAAGGATATCTCCGATTGATATGCATTAAACCAATATTTGTGGAGGGTTATATTATCCCTTTCGAATGTTCAGTTCAAACATCATATGGAGAAAACATACATTCTCATTAACTTATGGCAGCAGTTCGACAACAGTTCTATCCAGATATAGTAAACACCTTCAGACATGATGACCAAAAGTTCCAGTGCTCCAGGGCATATTATTACTACTCATCTCCCTCCACCCAGAAGAAAAAAAGGAGATGGTCCCTTGATGCAACAAGAGATATATTTCAAGCCAAAGAATTCCAAGGCAACTCCCCTGCTCAGACAACCCACCCACCTGCATTGATGGCCGATGCAGAGGTTGATGTGGTCGATTTCGAGCCAGAAGAATATGATTTGATGAATGATGATACAACAATGGATGATGGAAATGAAGATGTTGTTCCAACTCTTGTGCCCAAATTGAAATCAACCATAATGGGGAGCACTTCTTGGCTCGACAATGGCGGCCTTGACAAGACCAAAGGAAGGGGTTTCAAAAAAGAAACAGGCGTTGAACACAATAGCCACTTTGTAGCTCGAGAGTTTGAGTCTCTTGGCTTGGATGGTGTTCCTTGTCCTCAGAGATGTATCCTTTTATTTCATTTTTAGGGTTTTGGATTGGGTTTGGATTTGTCCCTAGTACAACCTGTGTCCCTCAAGTCTTTGATTGTAAGGAAATGGTCTCTTGATGTTCCCAAAGATATATTTCAAAGCAAAGAATTATTCAATTGCGGGGCCACTCTCCTGTTCCCTGGCTATACAATTAACATCTTAGGGGGTGAGGACCAGAACTCCCACTGGTGTAAGGAATATTCCTACTACTCATCTCCTTCCACCCAGAACAAAGTAATTTGGGCCTCTATAATTTCTCATGGAGTATGTGTCCTTGAAGTCTTTGCCTGTAAGGAGGGGGTCTCTTGGTCCCCTTCCACCCATAACGAAGTAATTTGGATCTATCGAATTGCTCGTGCAAGCTTTGTCCCTGAAGTGTCTAACTGTAAGGAGGTGGTCTCTTAGTGTGTCCTCACTTTCAGTTTCAGGCTCTTCCTCTTGCCCTACAACATTTTTTCTCTTCTTCCTCACGGGAAGCTTGTGAGAACTATCAATTTTACCACGAGGAGGGTACTTATGTCCTCCTGCATTTGAATAATTCTGGGTTGCTTTCTTACTGGGGTGGGCCATTGGAGCGATGCTGTGGGATGTCATACTCTTAGCAGTGGTGGTCGTGGATTGGAAACTCTTCTCATCGAGGAATTTTCCCTATTATTTGTACAATTCAGTGGTGCTTTGCAATGTCTCTAGGTCACCATCATCAAGAGAAGGAGTGTTGTTTACCTATTTCTAGCCAAAGAATTATTCCACTACGGAATCACTCTCTTGTTTCTTTGTCACCTCAGATATTCCGCAAGATATTGAGATTGCGACAACCAACATTGACCTTTCGAGGAGAAGATTGCAAGGACTTCCTAAAAAATCATGGTAATGAGTTTTGTATGCATGTTCAAGAGCTTCTCAATGTCTCCTGCATGTTGTCGCACTAAAGGAACAACACATAATTGTATGCATGTTTTTTTTTTTTTTTGTAACTCCTGCACCTGTATTTACGAAAAATATGTTCAATGCTTCGGTGCAAAGAACTCAGTCCAATGTCTATGGATAAGTATAAACTGCCCACTATTTTTTTTTTGTATATTAATTATTAAAAAAGTTTCCTTGGAATCTTGGTTGATGCTTCTTTGTTGGATTTAACACCTCTTTGCGTTTTCATGGTTCGATAGTCTTGTAATTCTTGAATATTGTATTGGATCAATAAATTTGATCTAATATGGAGCATTGAACAATTATATGACAATGCATTGTGTCGATCCCATCAGGCTTCTATGGAAACACAAATGAATTTCAGACAGTTTCAAACCAACATTCAATTCTATTCGTAATGCAGATAGAACATAGCAACACTAATTCACGATGCGACAGTTGGGGCCCCGACCTAGAAGTTTCGTTTTCATCTCAACCTTGCTGAGCAAACGATCTCTTATTTCCCTTTTGCTTCCTTGATTCCTTTACTCCAAAAGGAAACATTTTATTAGTTGTCCATCCTTTGGCCTCTATTTCAACACTTTTACTTTATTAATGAAATTACCAAATTTCTTCTTCGCGAATATTTAAAATAAAATAAAATTGATATATGGTAGCTGAAGTCAAATGGGACTATGAAATCAACCACAATATTAAAATTCAAGTTCGTCATTGTTATTTCTAGATATGCAATTATTAATCTTTAATGCTAACAACCCATCATGCAGGAAGTTTAATACTTAAAATAATATGTTAAGTCATTGAAGAATGTATCAAGAACAAAATTACTCCCACAAGTTGCAATAAAAACAAATCTTCAACAAAGCATTTGCTCACACCCTTTTTAATGGTACAAGCACAATAGAAAATGAGTAAGTGGATAAAATATTGGACTAGAAAATGATGGTTTTGCAACAATGGGGCTTGTTTGAGACCAATTCCCACTTACGAAAATTTCCCTCTGCTTTTCTGTTTTCCCACTTTCTTTTATCCCCTTCTTTTCCCTCTTCTATACTTAACCAAATTCCCCTTTAATTTTCCGCTCTACTTTCTCTTTCCGGTTACTTAGTCATTTTTCCAAAAATGTCTAGCTGCACGAGTTGGTAGACTCACAGGTTCACATTTTCACTCATGCTTTTATATCATGATTCCGAACGACCACTTCCCCATTCCATACCTAGCCGCTTTTTTGATCACGGATTGCCGGGAAAACGATATCTAAATTGCGCTTCCATTGTTCTGTGACCTACAAACAATAGCTGGACTTCCACAATATACAAATTGACTTCCAGACTACCACATCATCCCCTCTTCCATGTTACACATTTTTCACTCAAATTTTCCGAGACATAAAATTTGACCATTGGGGCCTCACTTCTCCTCGGGAACCCTTGTCACCCTATTTTGAAGCACGTCCGACCGCTTTCCATACTTGGCCATTTCTTGGAATCTCTTTCGTGGATCGTCAGGTTGGCAGGTTCAGGAAATCTCCAAATTCTTAGTCCCTGTTTCCTATGCCTGCCACCTTCACACTTATTTCCAAGTATGCAATAAGTATAAAACTTGTCCAGAAACATGAAGAAAATATCTTGACATGTAATGGGATATCTATTACAGATTTGAATATATTAGCCCTTCTTTTCCCTCTTCTATACTTAACCAGATTCCCGTTTCTTTTTCCACTCTACTTGCTCTTTCTCGTTACTTAGTCGTTTTTCCGAAAATGTCTAACTGTGCGGGTTGGTAGACTTACAAGTTCACATTTGTACTTGTTCTTTTATATCGCGACTATGACCAAAATCTTCCCCATTCCATACCTAGTGATCCAGATTAATTTCGGCATGAAATAAGAGCGGAGATATAATAAAGAAATGTACATAGATATCTCAGATATTCAATAATATAACAGAAATGTATCAGAGATGCAACCATAAACACATAGATACAGTAATACACAATTTTCTATTAATGAGCAAAAATGTACAAAGACTGTAAAAATACAGAGTGAAAGACTCGTTAGAATGGTGGCAACTTATCTATGAGAAGAGATGTGTCCGCTAATTGCATTCGAAAGAAGATGATTTTTTACAATGAGGCTCCAAAGGCCTTTTTTATCATAAATAAAATCCAAAAACCTAACCCCGAAAGATGAAAAGCCAATAGTTTTGTGGACACCGTTTTGGGTAGTTTGGTGTATCAACTTCCTCGGGGCGTAACTTTGGCATACGATCTCCGTTTTGGGCACACGATAGCTCGTTGGAAAGGTATTTTTGAGGAGATTCATTTAGGGTGATCAATTAGAGCCTTAGAACATTATTGAGAAGATTTATCGTAAAAATCCTTCATTTAGGCCCTCAAAATGGCCTCGAAAGTTAAAAACTACTAAAAATAGTAAATTACCAAAATTGGCAGAAAACTATTTTGAGCCAATTGGAAAAGGTGAGTGGCCACCGATATCCACCTAGATCAATATTGCCTCCTTAGGAAGAAATAGTATCCATTGCGTTGAGTTCCCAGGGGAGAGGGAAAAGCGTTTATTGAATCTATATCTTGATGAGCTTCTTACCTTGCTGGAGAAGTTGCACTACTTAGCTTGTTGAAGGTTGTCACGAACATGTGGCTGGAAGGGTTGGAAATTTTTAACCAATATGGCTACATGAGATGCCTATGTGTAGAAGGAATATTCACACTTTGTTGCAATTGACCTGCTTCTGTTGGATAGAAGGTGCTTGGGCCGAGGCTATAGTGGTTGTAGTATCCTTTTGTTCACCTTTTGAATAGATTGTGAAGAAGCTGAATTTTGTAGTATGAGATACTACCTTGCGACATTGTTTAGGTGGAAAAATATTCAGAACTACCTCTAGTATTTTGTAGAGATGACCCCCCCAGAGAAACAATGACACTGCGGGGTTGAGACTCATAAACAACATGGAACTTCCACATATATGGTTGGCCCAAGAGAACATCACAGACATCCAGTGGGGAAACATCACATAATACCTCATCCTTGAAGGGTTGGATGTCACATGAAAATTGACACTGTTGGCTGACACAAAGATCTCATCCTTGGCGAAGCCACCCAATGTTGTATGGTTGCGGGTGTGGTGTTGTCGACAATCCCAATTGTTTGACGACCTCTGCTGATATGAGGTTCTTCTGGCTTCCATTATCAACAAAAAAATGCAGCGGGGTCCCCTTCACCCGCATCTGTGAATGAAAAATGCGCTCCCTCTCTTAGGGATCTGTTGGTTCTTCTGGTTGAACTATTGTGGTTGCGACAATAACAGTGGGGTCTACGTCGATGATTTGTCTTTTACCAGTATTTTCAAAATCATACTCTGAATCAGGGTTTGACTCATTATATTTGATCTCGACCACCAATGAATATTTTGAGCGACATTCCTCAGTGTTGTGTCAGGGGATTTTGTGGAAATCACACCATTTTCTAGTGTCCTTCTTTGTCTTCTCGTGACCCTTCTTTTCCAGTGGCTTGGACTGGTTTTCAGGAGACTATTTGTTAGGGAAATATTTATCATACTTTGGTTGTTGCATATTGTAGACCCAAACTCCCGTTTGTTCTGGTGCTTAAATTTGTGCTCGATTTTAACAACATATCGATAAGCCGCACTGAGTGATGAGATGTACTGAAAATCCATTTCAGTTTGTATGTATCTGTGTAGAGCCCCACGGTATTTCAAAACCAAATGTTGTTCAGAGTCTTTGATACCCAGCTTGGTGCGCAAGGTATGGAAGGTATTGGTGAACTCCGAAACTACTTGGCCCCTCTCTTACCGCAGTTTGGTCCATCTCATGTACTGGTCCTCATGGTTGCCAACATGGTAATATTGTTCCTTTACCGCATCCACAAAAAAATCCCAAGTGGGTTCGGCCCCATATATTCCAGACTCATTTGTTGAACTTTTCTCCCAGTAATTTTCCCACCAATGTTTGACACGGGGGAGAGATTTAAGGAGTGCGAAGGTGATCTTTTCCCCGTCAGAAAAACTATGAACAAAGAAATAACCTTCTAACAGATTTAACCATTTGTCCAGGGAATCCACATCTATATGACCTTTAAATACGAGAATATCAAAATTAACCTGTACCTTGAAAGGAGAGGTGCTTCCAAAGTGGATGTTTGATGAAGATGCACCTATTTCTATCGACAGTCATTGAAGGATGTGAGAAAAAATCTCCATCAATTCGTCCCTCTGTTGCATGAGAGCTTTCTCAAGCAACAGATTGATAGAATCGTCTGCTCCATCGTTTTTATTTTCTTCCACCATGGAGGGTTCTTGGGAATGTGAGAGTGATTGTCTTCAAGAGAGACAAGCTCGAGACCCAACTTCCTATACTCGGACCTCGTTGGGGACATGCACTGAAAAAAAAAATGATCAAGAGAAGTCTGCTTTGATACCACTGATCCAAATTATTCTCGGCACGAAATGAGAGTGGAGATATAATAAATAAATGTACAGAGATATCTCAAATATTCAATAATATAACATAAATGTATTAGAGATGAAACCATAAACACATAGATACAATAATACACAATTTTCTATTAATGAGCGAAAATGTACAAAGACTGTAAAAATACAGAGTGAAAGACTCGTTAGAATGGTGGCAACTTATCTCTGAGAAGAGATGTGTCCGCTAATTGCATTTGAAAGAAGATGATTTTTTACAATGAGGCTCCAAAGGCCTTTTTTATCATAAATAAAATCCAAAAACCTAACCCCGAAAGATGAAAATCCAATAGTTTTGCGGACACCGTTTTGGGTAGTTTGGTGTATCAACTTCCTCGAGGCGTAACTTTGGCATACGATCTCTGTTTTGGGCACACGATAGCTCGTTGGAAAGGTATTTTCGAGGAGATTCATTTAGGGGGATCAATTAGATCCTTTGAACATTATTGAGAAGCTTTATCCTAAAAATCCTTCATTTAGGCCCTCAAAATGGCCTTGAAAGTTAAAAACTACTAAAAATAGTAAATTACCAAAATTGCCAGAAAACTGTTTTGAGTTAGTTGGAAAAGGTGGGTGGCCACCGATATACACCTAGATCACCTAGACACTTTTTTGATCATGGATTCCCAGGCAGGCATGCTCTAGATTTAATTTCCATTGTTCTGTGACCTACAAACAACACCCAGACTTCCGCGATATACAAATTTACTACTGGATTCCCACATCATCCCCTCTTCCGTGTTACATAGTTTGTAGTCAAAAGTTTCGAGACATACAATTTGACCGTCGGGTCCTCATGTCTCCCGAGGAACTATTCTCACCCAATTTTGAAGCCCGTCTATCCGCTTTCCGTACTTGGCCATTTCTTGGAATCTCTTTCGCATATCGTCAGGTTGGCAGGTTGACGAAATATCCAATTCCTAGTCACAGTTTCCTGTGCCCACCAGCTTCACACTTCTTTCCAAGTATGCAATAACTGAGGTTTAATGATAACAACTCACCATGCAACAACTGTAAATATTGTCATTAATGAGTAAAATCCTCGAGGAGATAGTCACAATGACTATCCCTACACAACTTGTCCATAAACATGGAGCATGAGAATCCTGCCAGGTAATGGGATATCTATTACAAATTTCAATAAATTAGCGAAAACAAGTCCGACCAACCATTTCCCTATTCCATACTTAGCCACTTTTTCGATTGCGGGTTCCCGGACAGGCAGGCTCAAGATCATGCTTCCATTGTTCTGCGTCCTGCAAACAACACCTGAAATTCTGCGATATACATGCAGAAAAGATCTTTCCAGGTAATGGGATATCTATTACAAATTTCAATATATTAGCAAAAACGAGTCCGACCGACTGTTTCCCTATTCCATACTTAGCCACTTTTTCGATTGCGGGTTCCAGGACAGGCAGGCTCAAGATTTCGCTTCCATTGTTCCATGACCTACAACAACACCTAGAATTCCACGATATACAAACTAGCCACTGAACTGCTCCATCATTCCCTCTTCCGTTTTACGCATTTTGATCTCAAAATTTATGAGACATACAATTTAACCGTCGGGCCCTCACCTCTCCTGAGTATCCCTTGTAACCCTATTTTGAATCCCGTCCGACCGCTGTTATGGTTGGCCATTCCTTACTTGCTCTTCTTCATCCCCGCCACCTTCGCACTTGTTTATAATAAAAAAATGTTTATTGAAACATTATATATATATATATATATATATATATATATATATAAGAGTCTTATTTATAATAAAAAATTTGTTTATAAAAACATTATTATATCGTAAAGATCATCATTAATGAGTAAAATCCTCGAGGAGATAGTCACACTGACTATCCTTACACAACTTGTCCATAAACATGCAAAAAAGATCCTTCCAGGTAATGGGATATCTATTACAAATTTCAATATATTAGTGATCGTTTCCCTATTCCATACTTAGCCACTTTTTCAATTGCGGGTTCCTGGACAGGCGAGATCAATATTGCGCTTCCATTGTTCCGTGACCTGCTAACAACACCCATAATTCCGCGATATAAAAACTGACCGTTGAACTGCCCCATCATGCCCTCTTCTGTTTTACGCATTTTGCACTCAAAATTTCCGAGACATACAATTTGACCGTCAGACCCTCACCTCTCCCGAGTATCCCTTGTAACCGTATTTTGAATGCTGTCTGATCGCTTTTCATACTTGGTCATTCCTTACTTTCTCTTCCCCGTCCCCACCACCTTCACATTTGTTTATAATAAAAAAATGTTTATATATATATATATATTATAAAGACATATAATTTGACCATCGAGCCCTCACCTCTCATGAGTATCCCTTGTAACCCTACTTTGAAGCCTGCCCGACCACTTTTCATACTTATATATATATATATATATATATATATAAGAGTCTTATTTATAATAAAAAAATTGTTTATAAAAACATTATTATACCGTAAAGATTGTCATTAATGAGTAAAATCCTCAAGGACACAGTCACACTAACTATCCCTATACAACTTGTCCATAAAAATGAAGAAAATATCTTGCCAGATAATGGGATATTTATTACAAATTTCAATATATTAGCGAAAACGAGTCCGACCGATGGATATTCTATCGTTTTGTATCGCTTCAAGTCATTGCAATGAATATTCTCCAAGTCCCACATTTGAACTATACACGTGACAGGAAAAAACGTATAGAGGAGTACCACATCTATAAGAACACAATAGTATTAAAAACAAATATAGTTGTTTCTTTGCCACCACATATAACTTTATTTGTTTTGGCACATATAGAGACACACAAGCTAGATGATCTATTTAAATAAGTGACTATGAAAATTGTAATTAAATCTAACCAATTGGAAGTATATAGAAATCATTATGAATAAATTTCATAAATACATTGAAGAGATAAAACATGCAAGGTATGAACAAAAATTTCGAACATGGCAAGTCAGACTATTAAAAAATAAAAGCAAAATGGATTATATACTTTCAAAAACTAAATGGTTTCAATGCCATAATTTATCTAGGGGGCACGTGTCATTTCCTGCATGGATACCACCTGTGCTTCATGCTGCTTGCCACATCTCCGTTGCAGTTTCCATTTTCCTCCGTTACTTTTCCCCCATCCCTGTACATTTATTCCCAATTCAACTCGACAAGGACTGCGCTGTCATGCAACACTTGTTTAAAGATGATTGTATTCAAAATATTATTTCAAAATATGTTAATGAACATAAAGGAGGCAAAGCAATGGCCACCCATAATACCATATTAATACCATAAGTGAGAGTGAGAGATATTTCTTTCATAGAACAAACTTTATCCCTTCTTTAAAGATGGTTATATACTTCAAAATATTATTACATTTTTTTTTTAACTTTTCCTAAAATTCATTTTTTTTAAATCATTTAAGGGAAATGAAAATTATATTTTTTTTATCATTTAATGAAATTATTGAATTATTTTTATTAAGAAAAACTTTATCTATAATCAAAATCAAAATCTCTCTTTCTTTTTTTTTTCTTCTTTCTGGAGTGAGATATTTTACTCTTCTACTAAATTATTTTAGAGCTAATTTATGTATTATTATTTTTATTGAGATTTTTTCCCAATATCATAAGAAAATAATGCATTATATTTATATTCTAGAAAATTACTTATTTACACTGTAAAAGATTATTGAAGTTAAAAAATTTACAATTAAAGGATAAGTTTAAACATTTTTTTTTTCCATTGCAAATTTTCATTATTTAAATTGTTTTTAAATGCATAAATGAATTAAAAATCCATATTGCATTAGAATTTTACAATCTCAATAATTGATATTTGTAATTTTAACAATTATTTTACATTTTTACCAAATTTTAAACTAAATTAATAAAAAAATAAAATATTTAAATTATTACTAATTAAAATTATTAAATGCAAAACTAGTTTCTTCATATTTTTCTCATTATAAAACATTCAATTTTAAAAAATCATAAAATTATATTAATCTCATAAATATTTAGAGAAAAAAATGCATTTATATAAATATGATATAAAAAAATATTATTTATGAGGAAGGTGCATTGCAAAATGTCATATAGTACTATATTGGGGTTTTTTAATACAACCATGAATAAGCGAGATAAAGCAAAGGTAATGAGCAATTGGTTCAACTTATAGCAATGTGCATTGCTAGAAAAACACCTACAACCTTGTAATTTATATTTTAAAATTAGGTGATCAATATGTATCTAGTAGCGCCCTCGGATGGGGTGACAAGTGGATAGAAGTGGGAGCCAGGGGGTGCCAGGAAACGTGGGGAGTTATTAATCCCTACCGCTAGCCTCCCATCCCCCCAACTCGAATGACCCACATTCACTGTGAATCAATGGAGGTGCGCTGAGCACTTCGAGGAAAATTAAGGGAGCCATGCGCGAACGAGGCTGGGTGTACTTGCACCAGGCTTACAGTCACCTCGACCTTCATGGCTCCCTCCCACATCAACTCTCAAGGTTTTATGAAAGTTGGGATGCCATGCCATTCTCTTATTCCTCCTTGGATTTTTTCTCATCTGCTCCTCGACCTTCTCCAGATCTTCCACAACCTTTTTTCTTTGCGCCCTCCCACGGCTTCTCTGGTTCCATTCATCTAAGCTTGCAACATGCCCAGGGAGCGAGGAAAGTCTAGGCAAGGCCCACTTTATTACAGTTCCTACACTAGATGCAATCATCTCCCCCCCTCCCAGCTTGCCCTCATTTTCACCAATCGTCACAGGAATAACCACCCCCCCACCCCAATTCCCACCATTGACCTTGGTAGTGGCCCTCTCATTAAAGAAATTCCCCCTCCTGTTAATCCTTCTCCTTCGCTCAGCTGTATCCCTAAAATTGAGCCTCCAAGAGCCCACTCTCCAGACCATTTCTATGGCACTGGTTCTTGCGTGGTGGAGGAAGAGATTCCCCCCAGTTGGCAAGTGGCCACTCCCTTGAAAGAAATGGAAATGGTGGACACAGAATGAGATGCAGTGGACACATAAGATGCAGTTGAGGCAGTGAGTGCAGCGGAATAAATGGATGCAGAAACGACGAAGGAACTGCCTCCATCGACCCCAATTCAATTTGCAGAGGAGCACCTTTAGATCATCTTCGAGCTGTGTCAAAAAATGGATGAACATGACCATATCCAGAACTTCTTGGGACAATGCTTGGACCTCTTGATGGACAAGATGACGGCTGCTCCAGCTAGCAAACAATGTCCAACTCGTGGAAAATTCTTTGTCCCATCCTACAATGCCCAGGGACGGTTGAGTCCAAGCTAGCTGTCTCAGGTTTTATGGTTTCTTTTTGCTTTAGTCAATTTTGTATAGAATTAAAATTCTCTGTCAAGCTATGTAATACAGTCGGCCATGGCCACTTCACAGTAGAACATTATGATCTTTTTTGTCTTAACCATTTTCAGTTACAGTCATAGATACGCTTGATGTCCACCTGTCCTGGTTTCCCTGCTGTGGCAGGGTAGGTGGTAGAATCTTGTTTTTGTATTGACATGTAAATATGTGAATATCATTATAGTGCTCTTTTATTTACAAAAAATAAAATATGTACCTAGTAGCGTGTAATTAATGTCGTTATTATTGGAATATAAATAAAGTTGTTTTAAATTTAATCTTTTATGTCAGAGTAAAAACAATATTAAATATATTGTTGATGGATGTACAATGTTTTCTTTATAACTATTGTAGTTGTTGGATTACTGAGAGGGGGGGTGAATCAGTTATAGATAAATTCAATCATTTTTAACCATAATATGCAAGGTCTATATCAATGTAGCATTATCATCCAATAGTTGCAGAGTAAATAAACAATGAACAAATGAGAAATCACACACATACACAATAGACCGATGTTTTACGTGGAAACCCAAAATGGGAGAAAACCACATAATTCTTTTTCTTATATGTCTTTAAGAATTACATTCCTTGGAAGCACCAACTTCCTTTTTTTTTCCAGTTGCAACTGGAAGGAGGCTCCAACCCCCTAGTTTTTTAGGCTATAACCTGAGGGAAGCTCCAACTCGCCAATTCTCTAGCTACAATCAGAAGGTGGCTACAACCACCTATCCTTGCCCCGTCCAACCACCCTTGATGTATAAGTAGAATGATGGAACCACTCTCACACTATCACTGTGAGATATACTACTGTAAACCTGTACCAATCAACCTGCACCAAACAACCTGTACCAATAACCTGAACCATGCATCAACTTGTACCATAAACAAGTGCATCAACCATGCAACAATCTGTACCAAACAACCTGTAATCAACCTATACCATAAATAAATGAATCAACCATGCACCAACTTGTACCTCAACCTGTACCATGAACAAGTGCATCAACCATGCACCAAACCTGTACAAATAACATGTCACAACAACCTGTCCAAACAACCTATCACAACAACTTGTCTCATCAATCTTATTGACCAAATCAGATCTACTCAACAAGATCAATCACCAAGACAACTCTCAAGTATGTACATCAACCAAGCATAACACAACAACTCATAATCATCACCAAGATCAATATGTGCTTCTAATAATATACCAATACAAGTATGCTACATCATCCATAAACCATGTGTCAACAATACTACTAACAAGTGCCTCCAACCATGTACCAGGTATGTACCAATAATTTATCAACTATGCATCAACTATGACTCAACAAGATGTACCAACACCATCAGTGATACACCTCATGTATGTGCCAACTCATTAACTACTTGTCTCAACCATGTACCCAACATGTACCTCAACCAAAATCCCTCATCAATTTCATCATCCAAATCTGATTTTTAACTTTGTAATAGACCTGGTGTATATGATCACATACCTACAAACCTTTCTTAGCTTTAAGAACAAGAGAATAAGTTTCATCAAACTTTACTTTAGTCTCACATGACTAGTTTTGGATTAGTCAACAACCCTAACTTGAAATAATCATAACTATGTACTTCTAATGAATAAAGATATGAAAATAGTACACAATATTCTTCAGTGTGTTTTATGCAATTCCTCTAGGTTTCACTATTTGGAACCTCTCAGAAAAGGAGTTATAGAAAAAATGGCATACCTTGTTGAATTCTGGCTTATTCTAGAGAGAGAACTTGTAGAGCGTGCCTCACACAGAATATTTGTCGTCTGGATCTGAAAATTGTACACAGAATACTACATATGACACTCTAACCAAAAAATTTGGTTTTACTAAATTTGGATCTATTATGAAGAATTTATGATCTTTTTACCCAAAACACATGTTTTAGACTAGTTTCAGGACTAGCCACAAACCCTATTTTCCACAGAATGTAACTCCAAAATACAACGACCCACAAGATGAAATTTGTACCACAACTACTTGGATATGTTTCCTCAATTTCCTCCCAAATTCATGGTCTAAATCATTCTAGAAAAAAAATTTATTTCGAAAATGATGAGATGACCTATAAATAACATACCTTAGAAAACATCATCAAAAGAATTTATCCTCCCTTGAATTTCGGCCTTCTTTACTTCACCTTCTCTCTGAAATTCAACTTAGATATCCTTTGGTTACCTCAGTCACCTATAGATATTCAATATTCTCAAGTGTGATTAAAATGAGAGAGCCTTGCCTCTTATTTATAATTTCATGTAGCTTCCTCAAGGGGTTACCTTTTAACCATCTTAACCCACTTTCCTTATTTTAGGGTTAACCCACTTCCAACCACTTTTAACTTAGTAATTTCTCCATTAACTTTATTATTTAAATACTTTCTTTTTTATTCACTTTGACTTATAGTAAACTCATCACTTCACTTTATTATTTACCTTCTAAAATCTCTTAAACCACTTTGACCTTTTGGGGCTTCTAGATGACTCATGAGGGTTTTCCAGCGTCACATGGCCATAACTCTCTAACCGTGAGGAGTTATGTGACATTCCACATACCACCGGAAATGGAATGACATGTAATATACATCTAGAATAGTCTTACCTGCAAATATATCAAAACTCATACCATTATTCATCAATCAAACTTGGGTCCATTACCCAGACCTGGGTTCTCCAACTTCACATTGCCATAAGTCTCTAACCGTGAGGAGTTATGTGACATTCCACATACCACTAGAAATGGAATGAAATTTAATACCCATATAAAATAGTATTACCTTCAAATATATTAAAAATCATACCATTATACATCAAACAAACTTGGGTCCATTACCCAAACCTTTGTGCTACTGGAATTCGCTACCAAAATTTCTCTAAGGGTTGACATCAATCACTAAGGGTTGACATAAATCTACAATATCACTCTCCAATGGTTGACATCAATGAAAACCAACAATCCATACCAATTGTCCATCAACCTAAGCCAACTGTCTGACAATAGTTAAATGTTTGTTTATAATTTTTTTTTTTTTATGTAAAAGACACATTATTGTATAGTTTTTTTGATATTTTGATATTTGTGTTTTCAAACATAATTAATTAGCAATATTTTATGAAGGTGCAAGAAGTATGTAGTTATAAGGTGGTGAGGTGAAAGTGAAGTATTTGAGAAAAAAAATTGGGGAGTGAAATGTTGTGAATATGTAGAATTTGAGAAATTAATGACGCACTTGAAAATTTGGTGGGCTTTCTTTTTTGTGTATACTAAGAATAGTGCGTCAAAACATGGATTCTTGAAATCCAAGAATTTGATTTAAAAAATGAAGGATCCTAGATGAAATACTTGAGAAATTAGGTTTGCGGACTAATAGGTTGCCTAAAGAAGGGCATTATTTCCAAGTGATAGGTCTATAGACATACAGGGTAAAATGGAATTATGCAACTATTATGAATTGTTGATAGAATGAAAGATCAATAAAGTCACAATATTAAATCTCAGAGAGATCAATCATGGGTAATAAACATAGCCTTGGCCTCAAGCTCTGATTATAGTCCTTATCAATGTTCAAACCACTGCTCGAGCACAAAAAAAAAGTGGATCCAATTCAAGCTTGAATGGAATCCATTTTCATAGGTGTAGATTCAACAAGACATTGAATATCACTTATCAACCCTTCTATTCAAAAATTTGGATGTGGATGTTTCACCATTACTTGGTAGAGGATGAATATTTGAAGTACCAACCTATTTTTATTTCCTGTCACAATTATCCTTATTTTGGTTAATGACCAAACATAAGGGAATAACTTATGCATTAGATGGGAATATTGACTAGATTCATTAGATATATGACTACTTTTAGCATATGGTTCTATGGCTATTAAGCAATCTATGTAGGGCTATGCAAAAATAAGTTCATTGATTGAGCACCATCTTAGTCATTTCTGATAGTTTTTTTTATGTAGGTGCATAGTTTGAATTTATTTAGTAGCATCATTGTAACATAACTGAGCCCTAAGTACCTTTTTAAGGGATGGGGTATTGAATTTTCTCTTCTCCTATCAA
Organism: Picea engelmannii; assembly: GCA_009831015.1. Classification (NCBI taxonomy): domain Eukaryota; kingdom Viridiplantae; phylum Streptophyta; class Pinopsida; order Pinales; family Pinaceae; genus Picea; species Picea engelmannii. The sequence goes on along the minus strand of ML828521.1, from coordinate 62,284 downwards.
CCTTAAATATGATCTATCACAACTTCATCCTCTTTTTCTCATTAAGAAATTTCCAACGATGGTAAAATTCACTCAGGATTGAGCTCTGGAATGAAAGGTATGACCTTCCGAAGTTCTTGGGTTTACATAGGAAACATCTCTCTTACTTCCATGTGGTATCCACGTGATGTGTCACTGATCGTGCCAACTAACGTGGTGAAACCCTGGTCCTAACGTGGTACTAGCCTAGCCTACCATGGTGGAACTTCGATCCACATAGGCCTACACACATCGTTGCTCAGACCTTCTTCTGACACACTCTCATGGGTGGCGAACTCACAGACTCATAATTTTGTAACTTCCTTTCATCAGTCCGCCCGAGAAGTCTCGTTACTTAGCAATTTTTCATCTTCGCGGACTCGCAGATGCATAATCCTATAAGCACCCTTTCATAGGTCCATCCAAAAATTCTCGACACTTAGCCATGTTTATCTTCGTGGACTCGCAGACTCGTGGATGCATAAATATATGAGCATCCTTTCATATGTCCATCCGAAAATTCTCGACACTTAACCATTTTCATCTTTGCAGACTCGTGGATGCATAAATATATAATCATCCTTTCATAGGTCCGTCCGAGTAGTATCGATACTTAATCTACATGGATTCACATACATACAATTCTATACCTCTCCTCCATAGGTCTGTCCGAGAAGTATCAACACTTAGAATATTTTGTAATTTTGTTGGGTTCACATGTTGGTGGACTCACTGCTATAGTGGGAAAACCCCACTATGGACTACACTAGGTTTCAACATGTAGGCAGAGCTAATCCTCTGAAGTCTCCTACTTTTTAACAACTACCCCAAACACACCCCACATTCATGCATAAAACACAAGGTAAAAAGATCCGGTAACTCTACCTTAAACTTTGCGTCTGGTGTCGATCCTTTTGTGTTCGGTTGTTCCTCGACTACAAGTCTCCTCTCAAGGCTTCCCTGCATTCATAAACAGACAAACAAAGAACTACAAACATGCATATTATATATGAATTAGTGGGTTAGATGTCATAATCAAATATAAATCAAACATAAAGATTGAACACATCATATTCGGGACATAAAAAGTATTCCTTTTTATTAATCTCACAAAGTTACTTACAATGAGATTGACGAATGCTCCTCGAACCTGGCTGGGCTCCTCTTCACCAAGCTCCAACTTCGCTTCCACGTATATTTCTCCTCTTCATCTCTCTCTAGGTAATGAATTAGGTTTGCAATGGAGGAAAAAGGCAAGAATAGGGAATTCTGGCTCAAAACTCACAATGTGGCTGCAAATTCTTGGGGCAAGGGGGGAAAGTGAAATGGGAAGAGTTTCAATGTTCTTATTCTTATACTTGGAATGAGACCCCAACACCTCCTTTTATATGACAAAAGGATGGTTATTCGGTTGGGTGACGGGCTATAGGCAGTGGGACAGTTGGGAAACTACCCAATAGCCCGCAATCTCAACGAATTCCTTGCAACTTTTTAATTTTTACAACTTTTGCGAGTATACGCGGGCTGCAATGGTGCAACTATCATACATACATGATATGTAGTGGTGCATCAAGCATGTGTACGTAGGCAGTAATGGTGCAAGGTGCGTACATCTTCAAAAATATGGTTTTTAAGAAGAGCTGTTAAGTGATGGCTTGAAAAAAATAGTAAGTGAGATGGCTTGATGCTAGGTATGCATGTATGGTGCAATTTAGGGTTATAAAATATTCCCCTAATGTGTGAGGTCATAATAGCATCTGATGGTCGAAATACATTACAAATATTCACCAACGTACAAAGCGAGTGAGCCCGAGACCAGAGTTCAGGAGGTGCCATCTGTAAAAAATAATAATTGTCTCACCAAGGTGGCATACCCATGCTCGGGATGAAATAAATCATGGATTCCAATCAAATACACTTCATATCCATGTCATATAACTATATAAAGTGTAGCAGTGAGCAATACACAACGGATATACATCTCAAAATCAAATATATACATGTGTAATATCCATCTTCAAGAAGCCAATGACACTTGATGGTTGTAGATGAGTCCTTCAGAGCTCGAGAAACAACTTAAATATATTCAAAAATAGGGTAGGAGTGTAATGTGAGTGTACAACTTCACTACCCAGAGGTCTTTGATGGCTCGTCGGGGAACAAACAAGAGGATCTCGGTGATCAGGCAAAGAAATTCAGTGATTTTGAATAAGGACTTGATTGGACGTTTGGGGATGGAGGGGCATGAGAGAAAGAGACAAACTGTAGAGAGGTTGACTCAAGTTGGGTAAAAATCCCCTTGGAAAATAGCACAACAAATGATTAGACTCAGGCAACATGATATTGACATAAGTTCATGATGCAAGAGGCAACACAAAATCTCCATGTGTTTGGAAGAATAACCAAATGGAGGAGGACACAACTATATGTAGAGATAACATATTCCTAAGGTGATCCAAGTGGATATCGGAGGCCACCCACCTTTTCCAAATGGCTCAAAACAGTTTTCTGGCCATTTTGGCAATTTACTATTTTTAGCAGGTTTTCACTTCCGGGGCCATTTTGAGGGCCTAAATGAAGTTTTTTAGATATAGAGGTTCTCAATGATATATGAAGGCATAATTGAGGCCCCAAAATGAATCTCCTTGACGATACCTTTCCAACGAGCTATCACACGC
>ML828521.1:19764-48837 GCA_009831015.1 Picea engelmannii | reverse complement strand
ATCTCTCAGGCTTGCCAACTTCTTGTTAACCCTTTCCATGAGTATTCTCATCAATTTATAAGAGAGAATAGGTTAGTTGCTAGGATAAGAATGATCCCAATAAATCTGGAATGCCAGCTTTTGAACAACCATTCGAATACCAAATCACCCTTCTAGAAGATTCCCTTCTAGAAGGCTCGAGAATCTTAGCTTTTTCCTTTGTAAAAATATGTTCGCACCCTGTCAATGATTACAGTGCGAAAATTTCGCACCCTAGTTAAATGCAGCATGCGGGAATGTATCATTCTCGCAGGAGAGTATATATGCAGCCTGCGAACTATCTTCAAAACATGATTTATGGAAATAGATAAGAGCAACCCTTTTTAGGAAGGAGTTCTTTAATGAGGATTTTGATTTGCTATCATCATAAAATCATCATGATATCATCACAATGACCAAAATTATGGATAACACATGCTAGACTGCATGAAGAGACAACTCACCAAGTGTCACGGGCATAACAACAAAAACTTTGTGTTCGAGACCATTCTATGCTCGTTCTTTTTTGAGAGGGTACCCATTCTCAGTCCACGAGAGACAGTGCGGGGGCATGTGGCCTTCATCCCAGCAGTGTGTAGATGGGTGACATTGCTGCCACGACAGGGGGGTAGAAGGACCATAGAGGCCTTTGATGACACCTTTTTTGAATGGTGGACACGATAGATTCCAATGATAGAGGTCTACCCCTATGACGGGATCAACTTTTCCAGGGACCTAGACATGCCCTTACCTCTTGGAGCCGAGCAAGGAGAGATGGGTATGTTTTTTACTTTTGAAGTTATTTAATTTTTAGTTTCTTTATATATATATATATATATATAATTTTTATGTGCACCAGAGTATCTGACAACTATGTATCTGTTATGTATAGATGTGGGACCAGTGCATCCAACAAATTTTACGAGGAGTAGGCGGCGTCCTCGACCAGAGGAAACACCAACAATGATCGCCAGACCAGCAGGAACAACAGGGGGACCTTTAGACGGAGAAGTTGAGAGAGTGTTGAGACAGGTGGAGCGAAAACTCACCGCGTTCACTCATACAGTTCCCATGGATGAGATTGAGGATCTCTTGCCATCTATGCAACCTCATGTGGTTGGGGTTCCATGGACCTGGGTACAGTATTTTCGGCGTTTGGAAAACATCGTCGTTCAATATGGCAGGGCCAATAGGCCCCGTGCTTAGCTTAGGGTGGACCACTTACGTGCCGAGGGCAATTTTTGTGTATTTTTGAGGGCACAAGCCCCACGATGTATACAAGACATATTATTTTTTGAGGCGCTTGTGCCCACCTATGTACTCTAAGAATTTTGATATATATATGTGTAGTATTTACATATTTTTATGTCTTATGGATCACATTTTTATAATGTATGTACATGTGTATGTGTGTGTTTCTTGTATGTGTGTGCAATGTGCCAATCTAATACATGATTAGCTAGAGTATCCATGATTTGATTCAATCTCCTAGGAACATGGATATACATAATGTAATCAAAGAATCGTTCTAAGAGATGTACCCTAAGGAAATGTCGGTGTAGAGTAGGATCATAAACGCGATAAACCCCATTTAACTGTTACACAACCAGCTGTGCATCTAAGTAGACCCAGAGGTGAGAGATACCATGCGACAAATCATCATGAAGAAACTCTATTACTACACTGTGCTCGACGACATTCTTTGTGGCGTCACCTAAATAGATACCTCATGAAGCTAGCAACTGGCCTTGAGGTGTGAAGATCACCCAAGCTGTGGAAGTAAGCCTCTGAGTGTGTCGGCTAGCCCCATCCACGAACCCAATGAACACCTCGATTCACTTCACATCTTCCACCGTGAAAAAGATGACATAAAAAATGACACGTCCATAAAAAAAAAGACAAAAACTACACATGTACAAGAAGTCACCCAAGGCGACCCACCTACGAGTAATACTTCTTGAGGTAGAGCCCATTTCTAGGCTCCATCAAAGCTTTCCCTTTGAAGTCAACTAGACGATAAGCACCCTTCTTTAATACCTCCTTCACGATGAAAGGTCCGAACCACATGGGTTTGAACTTGCCTGCCCCCAGGGGATCCTTATCTTGGTCATAGACCAGGACAAGGTTGCCTTCAAAGAAAATACGAGGACAAACCGATTGATCATACTGACACTTTAATTTTTGCTTATGAGCCTCGTTAGCCAAGGCTGCGTCACGACGCTGCTCATTGAGCTGCTCGAGATATAATAAGCATTCCTCAAGTGGTAAAGTGTCTGGAAATAATTGTACTACCAACTTTAGAGATGGGATCTAACACTCTATTGGAAAGACTGCTTCCATCTCGTAAACGAGTTGAAAAAGTGAGAAACTGGTTGTAGTCTTTACAGATGTTCGGTAGGCCCACAATGCCGAGTACAACACCAAATGCCAATTTGAATTGGCCGAATTGATTGTTTGTTGCATAATAGTCTTGAGAGACTTATTCACAACTTCCACCTGACCATTCACTTATGGATAGTAGGGTGATGAATGCTCTTGCCTCAACCCACACTTTGATGTTAACGCAGACATCATTTTTTTCTGGAAGTGACTGCCATGGTTAGTGAAAATATCCTTTGGGATGCTGAACCTTGCTATTATCTGATTGAACAAAAAGAGAGTTGTTGTCTCACCATCATCTTTGAACATTGGCATAGCTTCGACCCAATTTTTGAAGTATTCTACTGCTACGATGATATAATGGTCTCCCCTAGTTGAAGGGGGGTGGCATGTAGTATAATCAATTTGACCCACTTTGTGAAGTAGTCTACTGCTACGATGATATAACGGTGCCCCCTGGTTGAAGGGGGGTGGCATGTAGTATAATCAATCCCCCACTTGGTGAAGGGGTCAACTGTAATGAAGGGAAACATAGGAGCGGGGTGTGCCCTCATCTTCCAAGAGAAGATATGACACAGGTGGCACTTCTTTACCAATTCAATGCAATCTTTGATTAACGTCAGCCAAAAGTAATCAACTTGTAGAATATTTTGGGTTTTTGCCAACATAGACAAATGACCACCACATGCTCCAGTGGCAGTCATTAAGCACACATTCTGCTTCTCCATGAGTGAGACACTGTCAAAGGATGCAATCTACACGTCGACGATACAAAGTGTCATTGAGAATGAGATAGGTTTTTTCCTGATGGAGTATACGTCGACGCTCATCGTGAGAAGTAGAGGCGGAGCACTTCAAAGTCTGGAGATAGACTAGTATATCTCCATACTAGGGGTCCGAAGATGAAATCAGAAAGATATCTCCTTTAATCGATGATTCTTCGGGTCTAACATCACCTGACTTGACCAAAAGTTCCGAGATAAGTTCTGCAAAGACCAATCACTTCTTAGATTTCGAAAAAACAAAATCCAAGTGAAATTCCTGGAGGATATCAATCCATTTACTGATATTTTCAATGATTACACGTCATGTCAACACGTATTGGAACAGATTCACAATTGCAATGATGGTGGTATTACGAAGAAAAATATAATGACGGAGCCATTAGACAACATGAACTGTTGCCAACACAAGCTTCTCAACATGGGAGTAGTTGAGTTCTGGTCCAACCAGGCCTCGACTCAGGTAATAAATCACACGATATTAAATTAGATCGTCCTCCTGAACCAATACCATACCGATGGTTGAATCTGCAATGACCAAGTATAATAAGAAATATTTATTATAATTGGGAGGCCAGAGCAGAGGGGTAGATGTGAGGACGCGTTTCAATGCTTCAAAAGAGAACTGAGCGGCTTCATCCCAATAGAAAGGAACACCCTTTTTTAGTAAATGCATGAACCCTTTAGTGATCTTGGCATAGTTTGCGATAAAATTCCGAAGAAAGTTGGCTTTTCCTTGTAAACTCTGAAGTTGAGGGACTGTGCACGAGGGAGGAAATTGAACTATTGCCTCAACCTGTTAGCATCAGAAGTCACTCCTGGATTGATTGCGGGAGAAGAGCCCAACACCCATTAGTTTTATGTCATGATTTGTTTAATGGTGTGATCGAATGGGTAAAGACTCAAGTAGATATAACTTTAACTCAGGAAACTGGGCCTGGTATGAAGAAAGAAAGGGGGGTCTTGATCCAACTTCCGTTAGTAGATGATTAAAGGGAGATAGATGGAAGACTTGTGAGAAGGGTGAGCAATACTTCCTCGGGCGACATGCCTTCAGAATCTTGAGGATGAAAAACTCAGAAGCCAAGATCCTCTTGGTCCAGAGCTTCAAGGAGCTGAGGGGTGACTCGACTGAATCCTTCAATTCCAAGTCGTTCAGCACTAAGAAAATCACAGGAACCGATTAGAAACAACACAACTGTTACAGTGATCCAACCTTCATCATCCTATAATAGCTACAACTCGACTGGATCCTCCAATTCCGAGCTGTTCTAACACGGTAAACAAAGAAATGGAAAAGAGGCTGACATCCATAAAGTAAGAAGTCTCAAATGCCTTATACATTAACCAGAGCGACTAGTGCTTCATCAAAACTTTACAATCGGGAGCCTTACTCAACCATCGATCTGTTCTTAAGGATGAATCTGGGCCGTCGACAATATAATCTCGCCTGCTTATTTGTTTGGAAGCCTAAAATGGGATTTTCCGTGCTATGCTTGGGTGCTTCTCACACAGCTGGTAGACCTGAATACTCTTGTGCTCAGGACAAGAATTGTTACTAACATTAGGCTCCATGGGGGATAGAGTCATCCCTGCGATGATTTAAGGATTCATTTTGCAGTTTCAGTGCCTTGCTATTGGGCTATGGGGTCATTTATTTAAAATTTAAAGACGGAAAGAAAAACAGTATTTACAACCGCGAAAGAGCCATGTGCGGCTCAAGAGAAAACTATTTTTAGGAAATGCCCATTCACAGGGCCATTGAAAGCTTCTCGATCCTTCAAATACCATAACCTATATGTATTATTCGAGAATACTTCGGATACTTTGAAAGGACCGATCCACAGGGCTTCGAATTTTCCGTTCTTGCCTTTATCTTGCTTAGGAGCATCCCATTTCAATACTAGGTATCCTATCCGAAACTCTTCCTTCTTGGCCTTCTTATCAAAAACCTGCTTGATCTTTTGCTAATGGTCCTGGATTTTGTCCACTACCTGCTCTCTGGCCTGCTGGACTTCTACCAGTTGATGAATTCTTCTGATCATGTCATCAGGCTCCTCTTGATGATCCTGGAGGAATTTTGCTACAGGAATGGCTAGATGAGAAGGAAAAACAACCTCTGCTCCATAGACTAATTGGAAAGGAGAGATGCCTATAGATATCTTTTTGGTCACTCGTGTTATCTCCTAAAATAAAACTGCCCTTTTAGTCGAGTTTTGTGGTGGATAGCATGGCTATCGGTAGTTGCCTCAATTCATTTTTGAGTCTTTTTAGCTGCAAAACTTAGGTTTTGGTTTTTGTCTTAGAAAATAATATGATCCATAAAGTCTTCTTTTCAAGATTTGCATAATTCACTTTCAAAAGATAACATGTGTTCAAAATTTGAGTGTTAGCTGTGGAAAGTGGCGACTTTCAACAGCTAAGGAGCGCTTCTCATAAGTCTGTGCGCTGTTGAAAGTAGTGAATTTCAAAATGTCCAACAATCAGTTTCGCGGGTCCTGCGCTGTTGAAAGTGCATGCTTTCCGCAGCTATGGAGCAGTTCTTAAAAGTTCATGCGCTGAGGAAAGTGAAGACTTTCCGTAGCTAACGGGGGCCTTCCACAGGGTCATGCGCTGGTGAAAGCGAAGACTTCCAACAGCTAAGGATAAGTTCTCACATGGTGGTACGCTGAGGAAAGTGAAAGCTTTCAACAGCTAAGGAGCAGTTCATGCAGGATCATGCGCTGGTGAAAGTGGTAAGTTTCTACAGCTGAGGGGTGTTCTCCATGAGCCGTTGGTTGGAGAAAGCGGGAATCATGTGCGCTTATCCACATTTCAAAATCAAATCAACATGCGATTAGAAATACGCGCTGGTGGAAGTGGGTAACCATTTCAACTCGAGTTTCACGTCCCAGTCGGATTACATCTCGGATCCGGCTCAGAAACTCATGCTCTAAAATCATAGCATCAGGGACGAAAAGTTTGAATTTAGTGGCTCAGGTATAGAGGCTGTACTCCTGGGCTGGCAACATCAAATCAAATCTTTGGTTCCATATCAGACAATGTTCACAAAGGACTGTTTAGGGTTTTGAATTGCAAATGGAAAGAATGATGCTTAAAATTGCAGGAAAATTTTCAATCCCTTCCTGAGCTGCAAATGAAGATATGAAAACACCATTGGAAAGCTTAGATTCTCTAGATGTCGATCGACTATTCATGCATGAAAAACTAATTTTCTATGACCGAGAAATTTGATTTTGAAAATCTGCCCTCTTTCAACAGCGCAAATCGATATTTTATGACCCGTTAGTTGTGGAAAGTGGCGACTTTCCGCAGCTAAGAAGCGTTTTTCACGGGCTATGCGCTGTGGAAAGCCTGTCACGGCCAGAATTTTACGATTTTTGCCCAGATCGTAATTTTTTGCATGAGAATGAATTGAAACCTCTTCTAAGGCTTATTTAATGAATTATCAAGTCTATTTAATCAGCCACTTTTGGCAAATTGTGGAGAAAGGAGATGTTTCAAAGGTTTATGGACATCTCTAATTAAGAAAGGAAATTAGGACACCTTGCCAAATCAACAAATTCGACTTGGTCTCTAATGGAGAGTCATCATTTAGCCTTGGGAGGCTATTCTACACTACACCAACAATCAATAGAGAGAAATCTGGGATTGTCCTCATTTTGGGGAAGCATCCCACTTCTTTTGCAACTGAATTTTGAGTTACTATTTTTAGTATATCTGATCCACATTTTTAGGATCTGAGAACATCTTGTAAAAGCTATAAAGATACATTCTGAAGACTAAGATGGGGTTCGATTTTGGGTTCTACATGCTGCTACTGTACGAGAGACCTATTCTTATTATATGAAAAATTGCAAGCTTCTTTCAGTTGTGTTGTCAGATTTTCTTTTCTGTTCTCTGATATCTTATGAGTGAAGGTTCTTTATTGATGCTCATTCAATCTGTATGTGACTGTCATCTCATTTATTGATTGATTAAGTTGATAATCATAAGATATTTCCTTAGTTATTAAACCCATTGTGCTTGTTTTATATGAGTATAATCTGGTTCGATAGCTATTTCCTCTTTCATTTAAATCAAACCTTGTCTGACTGCATTGATAGAAGGCCTTGTGAGATTTTATATTTCTAGACAGTCTTGAACACACAGTCCAGACCCTAGATATTCATCTTGATCCAAAAACCACATCAATTAGTGAGAAAATATTTCCCAAAAAAAGTTAGTTACCATGCATCTCTGACTTACAGCCCAAGAGAGTTTCCTGGAGTGATAACAAATTGGCGACGCTGCCGGGGAGAGGAGATTGAAGCTCAGCTTCCCTGGGAGATGACATAGATCTGATCTTTGATGATAGACAAAGGTTAGACACTACTTAGTTGTAATTTTCTATCTGGGGACTCCACGATTAAAGACTCCACCGGGGAGGATCCGGTTGATAAAAGATGAAGGAGTTAAATTTCAAATCCAGGTACCAGTTCATTAGCCTGCTTTGTGAACTGTTGTATTTCTTTATCAGCTCCTTTATACTTTTTCCTTCACATGTTAAAAGAATTATCCTTTGTTTCGTATACTATGAAGATTATCAGCCATCTTTTATAAGTCCATATTTAGAAGAGGAAATCTTGCAGCCTCCTTATGTTGTTGACGTTGATCATATTTCTTTCCCTCAGCCTATCCATAAAGATGAGCATTGTATACAAATATCTCTTGAAACTGATCAGCCTTGTAACCATGAGAACGATGAATTTGAATCTAAATCATCTCAAATTTCATTACTTTCACCTATGCCTCCTAAACCTTGTTTTCAACCCACATAATTTCATTCTAAGATTAGACAAAGGGTGTTTAAACCTCTCAAGCTACCAGCTCATCTTCATCCTTATCCTCCATATTTTGTTGAGTACCTTCCTCATTTTACCGGAGAGAGTCATGTTTCAGCTGAAAAACATTTGGAGGCTTTTGAAAWTTTTAYTGATAATCTGGAAATTRTTCATGAAGATATTGWTATGAGATTRTTTTCYARATCTYTRACWAGAGAGGCTGCTTTATGGTTTAGACTTTTGGAACCTGGATCAATCGGTTCATGGACTGATTTCTATTATGTTTTTTCAAAACACTGGGGTGAGAATAAATGTCTTGATCAGTACCTTAACGATTTTTGTACTTTGAAGAGATAGAAGGAAGAATCTTTGACTGTTTTCAACAGAAGGTTCCATAGGACATATTATGACATCCCATTGGAGATTCGGCCTACTGAGATCGCTGCCATGGTATATTATCTGATGGCTCAGCATAATGAACTTGTCCTTCTCTTGTTAGAAAGAAAATCTTCATCATTAGGGAACTTGTTCGAAGACGCTCGAGAGGTGGAGGAGAATATCTGCACTTCCAGGAGGATCCAACAACAGGTTGACTTTGACAATCTACTTACACATGAGAAAAAACAAGGTTAGTATGGTTCATATTCTGAGTAGGAAGGTAATGAGTGTGAAGCAGATTTAGAATAATAGAAATCATATGAGCTTATTTTAGATTCAGATCGGAATTCGTCAACATTGGCAGAATGTTCTAGAGGCAGGGAACAAGAAGGTGATCAGTTTTCCAGAAAAGGAACAACCATGGTTGAGCAGGAGAGAAATGAGGTTGAAGCATATTTGGGACAACAACCAACATGTAAGTTCAATTCAGTTTTAGGGTCAGACTTTTCAATATTCGCTGAGTATTCCAGAGACAGGTATGCATGTGAAGCTTATGATCAGTTTGTAAGTCAAGAAGAGCCTATGATGACTGATGATTGCATAGTAAATTATATGTTCTCAGCTGAGCCTAATCCATGTGATGGAAATCTTGTTGTGTTATCCTCTTGTCAACATCATTCTGATAATGAAATGGTAGTTTTTGATGATCACGAGTTGATCTCAAGAGGACAAGAAGATGATCAGTCTTCTTGCAGAGGGACAGTCATGGCTGAGCAAGAGGCTGCCATAGATGTGCAGCTGGTTTCCGAGGAGCATCATGTTTCTTATCTTCTTTTCAAGGATCCAGTGGCATCCTTCATGGAGTTACACTTTTCAGAGGGCTCGAAAGTTTCAGATTTCTTCAACTCGCCCATGTTTTCAGGCAAGCATGGTTTCCTGAAAAGCTCCTTGTCAGTGTGATTGCATGTTCAACATCATTTGCTGATTAGTAATAAAGACAAGATTTCTTCAGTGTTCAAATTACTTGGATGGCTACTATGGAAATCAACATTCAATTAACAAATGACGGAGATGGTTAGTGTAGGGGTAGGTAGAAGAATAAGTTTTCCATGCGAGAAGTTTGATCTTTTTCAGTTGATGATTTCATGAATAAGCTTGGGCTGCATACAGGTTTGCAGAGGGATCAATGCTATAGGCTTGATGACTCCATGCCCAATGCATATAGGTTTGCAGAGGGATCAGTGCTATAGGCTTGATGACTCCATGCCCAATGCTACTACAGGTTTGCAGAGGGATCAATGCTAAAGGATTGATGACTCCATGCCCAATGCTACTACAGGTTTGCAGAGGGATCAGTACTAAAGGCTTAATGACTCCATGCCCAATGATAAAGGCTACTAGAACTACTAGGTTCTTGGAAACCTCGCAGGGAGGTCTCCATCCCAGTTGGAGCCAGATGTTATCTCCCAAAATAAAACCGTCCTTTTAGTCGAGTTTTGTGGTGGATAGCATGGCTATCGGTAGTTGCCTCAATTCATTTTTAAGTCTTTTTAGCTGCAAAACTTAGGTTTTGGTTTTTGTCTTAGAAAATAATATGATCCATAAAGTCTTCTTTTCAAGATTTGCATAATTCACTTTCAACAGCTAACGTGTGTCCAAAATTTGAGTGTTAGCTGTGGAAAGTGGCGACTTTCAGCAGCTAAGGAGTGCTTCTCATAAGTCTGTGCGCTGTTGAAAGTGGTGAATTTCAAAATGTCCAACAATCAGTTTCGCGGGTCCTGCGCTGTTGAAAGTGCATGATTTCTGTAGCTATGGAGCGGTTCTTAAAAGGTCATGCGCTGAGGAAAGTGAATACTTTCCATAGCTAACGAGGGTATTCCATAGGGTCATGCGCTGGTGAAAGCGAAGACTTCCAACAGCTAAGGATAAGTTCTCACATGGTGGCACGCTGAGGAAAGTGAAAGCTTTCAACAGCTAAGGAGTAGTTCGTGCGGGATCATGCGCTGGTGAAAGTGGTAAGTTTCTACAGCTGAGGGGTTTTCTCCACGGGCCATTGGTTGGAGAAAGCGGGAATCACGTGCGCTTATCCACGTTTCCAAATCAAATCAACATGTGATCAGAAAGACGCACTGGTGGAAGTGGGTAACCATTTCAACTCGAGTTTCACGTCCCAGTCGGATTACATCTCAGATCCGGCTCAGAAACTCACGCTCTAAAATCATAGCATCAGGGACGACAAGTTTGAATTTAGTGGCTCAGGTACAGAGGCTGTACTCCTGGGCTGGAAACATCAAATCAAATATTTGGTTCCATATCAGACATTGTTCACAAAGGACCATTTAGGGTTTTGAATTGAAAATGGAAAGAATGATGCTTAAACTTGCAGGGAACTTTTCAATCCCTTCCTGAGCTCCAAATGAATATCTGAAAACATCATTGGAAATCTTAGATTCTCTAGATGTCGATCGACTATTCATACATGAAAAACTGATTTTCTATGACCGAGAAATTTGATTTTGAAAATCTTCCCGCTTTCAACAGCGCAAATCGATATTTTATGACCCGTTAGCTGTGGAAAGTGGCGACTTTCCGCAGCTAAGGAGCGTTTTTCACGGGCTATGCACTGTGGAAAGCCTGTCATGGCCAGAATGTTATGATTTTTGCCCAGATCGTAATTTTTTGCATGAGAATGAATTGAAACCTCTTCTAAGGCTTATTTAATGAATTATCAAGTCTATTTAATTAGACACTTTTGGCAAATTGTGGAGAAAGGAGATGTTTCAAAGGTTTATGGACATCTCTAATTAAGACAGGAAATCAGGACACCTTGCCACATCAAAACATTTGACTTGGTCTCTAATGGAGACTCATCATTTAGCCTTGGGAGGCTGTTCTACACTACACCAACAATCAACAGAGAGAAATCTGGGATTGTCCTCATTTTGGGGAAGCATCCCACTTCTTTTGAAACTGAATTTTGAGTTACTATTTTTAGTATATCTGATCCACATTTTTAGGATCTGAGAACATCTTGTAAAAGCTATAAAGCTACATTCTGAAGACTAAGATGGGGTTCGATTTTGGGTTCTACATGCTGCTACTGTACAAGAGACCTATTCTTATTATATGAAAAATTGCAAGCTTCTTTCAGTTGTGTTGTCAGATTTTTTTTTTGTTCTCTGATATCTTATGAGTGAAGGTTCTTTATTGATGCTCATTCAATCTGTATGTAACTGTCATCTCATTTATTGATTGATTAAGTTGATAATCATACGATATTTCCTTAGTTATTAAACCCATTGTGCTTGTTTTATATGAGTATAATCTGGTTCGATAGCTATTTCCTCTTTCATTTAAATCAAACCTTGTCTGACTGCATTGCTAGAAGGCCTTGTGAGATTTTATATTTCTAGACAGTCTTGAACAAATAGTCCAGTCCCTAGATATTCATCTTGATCCAAAAACCACATCAATTAGTGAGAAAATATTTCCCCAAAAAAGTTAGTTACCAGGCATCTCCGACTTACAGCCTAGGAGAGTTTCCTGGAGTGATAACAACTCGATCGGCCCATAGAGAAAACTTTAATCTTGAATGCCAGGCCTTCTTGTTGTCTTCCAGCAATATTTTGATGATCCTTATTAGGCTTTTGTTGGAGGACTCTGCTAAACCGTTGCCTTGGGGATAATATGGGGTGGAGTGAATCATTATGATCTCAAATTTCTCACAGAACTTTGCTAACGGCTCAACCCTGAAAGAGGCTGCGTTATCAGTGAAAATCTTAATTGGGCAGCCAAATCTTGTGATGAGATCTTCCAGAAATCCGATGATTACCTTGTGGGAAGCATTCCTGGTGGGGATAGCTTCAATCCACTTGGTAAAGAAATCGGTAGCAGTCAGGATCCATCTGTGCTACCCATTGGAAGCGGGGTGAATTTCTCCAATGAAATCTAGGCCCCATTGCTGGAAAGGTCCTGAAACAACCACAGGATTTAATAGAAAGGACTTGAGCTGTTGCTTTCCTGCAAATCTTTGACATTTGATGCAGGCTCTGACCATTCTACAGACGTCAGCGAACACGGTGGGCCAGTAGTATCCAGCCCTGAGGATTTTGTGGGCTGTGGCCTTCCAGAAATGGTGCCCTCCACATAGGCTGTTGTGAAATTCAACCATGATCCTGTCGGCCTCTTATGAATTCATGCATTTTAAAAGCACCCCCAGGGGGTCTTTCCAGTATAAAATTTGATCGATAAGGCAGTATCTGACTGCCTTGAGCTTCAAATATCTTGCTTTGTTTCTTTGCAGGCCGTCTAGAGGCCGCAACTCTTGCAGAAAGTATATGACATCCTTATACCAAGGACATCAAGCCAATGGGGGCTCCCTTTGAGGGTCCATGTCAAACAACCGACCCTACTGAATTCCTAAGCATTCATTGATGAAACTTATCCCCAAATCTTGGCAATTGGCTTCAACCAACAGTTTGGCTAAACATTGACCTTTGATTAATTTGGTACGCTTTATTTCCAGGTCAAATTCCAGAATCTTGGCTATCCACTCACTCCTTCTCCCGTTTATGTTAGGCTGAATAAGAATGTCTTTAATAGCAACCGAGGGGACATAAGAGATGATTTTTTACTGCAGGACATAGATTCTAAATGACTTGAGAGCCTTTACTAGGGCATAGGCCCGCTCCTCCATAGTTTTATACTTGACTTCGACATCCCTCAATGCTCAGCTGAAATAGGCAATAGGCTGTTCTAGTCCGACCTTGTTTGTCTGCAATAAGACAATAGCCACCATGTCAGGTGAGGCAAAGGAGAAAATGAGAAAATCCTTTGAGTAGTCGGTACTGATAAGCACAGGGGCTTCAGTCAGGGCCTTCTTTATTTTCTCAAAGGAATTTCACGTTTCAGAAGTCCACCTCACTTCATTTCCTTTTCTTAACATGGCTGTTATAAGCTTTACCTCCTCAGCAAAGTTAGGCACAAACCTCCTCAAAAAATTAATCTTACCAAGGAAAGATTGGACCTCCTTCTTGGACCTCAGGACTGATAAGGCTTGTATTTCCTCAACTCTGCTAGGGTCAATCCTGACTCCTTCCACTGATACTATGTGGCCTAGTAACTTTCCCTCCTGCATGGCACACAAATATTTCTTGGGGTTTAATGAAATGCCAAACTCCTGCATTTCAGGAAAACCTTCCTGAGATCACAACAATGTTCTTTATCATATTTTGAAAACACTGTGATGTCATCCAGATAGACAACCACAAATTTATCCTTTTCCCCAACGAAAGCTATGTCCATGGCATGCTAAAACGTTGCCCCTGCATTCATTAATCCAAACAGCATCTTGGCATACATGAATGTGCCCCATGGAGTGGTAAATGCTATCTTTTCCCTATCCTCAGGCAGAACAGAGACTTGATTGTAGCCAGAGAAACCATCGATCATGGACATCCGAGATGCTCCTGTTACCCTCTGCAGTATATGTTCCATCTTTGGTAAGGGGTAGTTATTCTTTCGTGAGATCCTGTTCAGGTTTCTGAAGTCTACACATAGTCTAATTTCTCCATTCTTTTTCCTTACTGGTACTAAGTTGGCCACCCACTCTGAATATCTCAGTGGTACGATGATCTGGGCCTGCAACATCTTCTTCACTTCCCTCTCCATAATAGGCAACAACATAAGATTGATCTGTCTTAGCTTCTGCCTAAACGACTTTGCCTCACTTTTCAACGGGAGCTTATGCTCGATGACAGAAATTTCATATGTTTTGAGGTCTTCGTAGGTCCAGGCGAAAACTTCAGCAAATTCCCTCAAAAGTCCAATATATTCAGACCTCTACTCCTTTGTCAGACTTCTTGACAATTTGACCAACTTGGGCTCACTCTCAATGCCAATGTTGCACTGAATTGTATCAGCATCATCTTCTGAGATCTCCCCTTTTAATGCCACATTATTTCTATCAAAAATCCTTTCCAAAGGAACCAGTCCTCTCGGAATATGATTGTTGGGCAACTGCACTATATTATGCTCTGCAATCTTATTCAGAAAATTACCCCATCAAGTTTTTCTTCAGAGACAGAGTCTTGGTCGATATGCATCTCTGAAAATTCTTCGACAGTCTCCAAGAACTTCTTGATCTCAAGATCATCCTCGAATACCTTCCAATGTTTGACGTTGTCAGGTATGGAGGGCCTGTATTTTACTTCTACATAATACCTGAATTTGAGCGGCAGGGGTACTTTGAAATTGCTTGCTGATGTAGCCAAGGAATCTGCCACTGTGTTCTCCTCTCTTGGGATGAAAGAAATGTTAAATGTTGAGAAGAAACTATCAATTAGTTCCCATACCTCATTTCTATAACTCCCGAGTCGAGGATTCTTAGCCTGATAAGCGCTCTTAGTCTGTTGGACCACCAACTTTGCATCACCGAACACTGCTAGCTCCTGAATTCCCATTTCCCTTGCAACTCTTAGTAACAGAACAAGAGCTTCATACTCTGCCACATTATTTGTAGCTTCAAATTCTAGTTTTTATGGTAGAGATATGGTTTCTTGAGCAGGTGATACAAAAATTACCCCAGCACCAACGCCTTCCCTGGAAGAGACTCCATCAAAAAACATTTTCCAGATGAGCGAGATGGGGGAAGAACATTCATGAGGAGTGGTGGGATGCTTCCTAAGTTTAAGAGGAGGCTCAGGAGCATGAGTGAGCTGTAGTATACTGGAACCTAAATCGGTGTCTAAGGAAAAAATAGGATGGTTGGTAGGATTAGCTTCATCACTAATTATATAGGCCAATTGGGCTTCCCTGTATAGCCTCCTATGTTCCCCTCCAAACATTGGGATGGTAGCATATGTGAGGTCCATCTGCAAAGTTCCCCCTAGTATTTTTATCCAAGACCTTGATAACAACATACCAAACTTGGGGGGACATCAACCACTACAATATCCATGATCACACTTTTCATGGGAAATTGAAATAAGGTCACGACTAGGTCTTTGATAACTACTAGACATTGAACTTTTCTGGAGTCAAAGGAATAGAGGTCATGATAGGCTCGAGTGACTTCTAGCCCTAATTATTCCATGACAGTCTTGGGCATGAGGTTGTGAGAATCCCCTAAATCCATCAAGTAGTTATGCAGCACCTTGTCATGTATATTCAAGGAAGTGTAGAAGGGAGGGGATGAGTCATTCCTGTCTTCTACCATAGGACCTAGAATAACTGCACGCTTTTCATCTTGCAAATTTATGGAGTCTGTGGGAAGGCATGAGATATCAGACTGTAAAAGCTTAGAGAATCATTTCTTGAACCCTTCATGTTTAATCAATTCGGTTAGGTGCACAGGGATTCTGATCTTTTGGATTTCATGCTTGAAATTAAAAGAAGATGCAAGCTTCGATATTTCTCTTATTTTGGGAACATGAATCTGGACTATGGGAGAGAGGGGTTAGGGCTTCTTACCTCTGTGACTATGTGCTACTCCATTCGCAGGCTTCTCTGTTCTAGTAGACTGCTCAGGGACATAAGGTGCTACTGTCCTTTTCTTAGACCTCAGCTCATACCTGCCTTGGCTGCCACTAGTCTTGTCTCCCTTGCTCAGTTCATTTAGCTAATTGTCCATGAAAGACTCCTCGTATGCTGATTGATTGAGATGAGGGAAAGGAGTAGTGTCCCCGAAGCAATGGATTTTAGGATCAAGCTCATCTGTTTCCCCTTCTTCCCCCTCGGCCACAAAATTGTTTTGAAAAGGGGCCTGAATTTTTTGGTCTTCTCTGTCTCTTCCCCTCTCTCTTTGCACAGCCGGGGAAGTAATATGGTTTGGCCTCCTAAAACCTCCATTGTTTTTGGCATTTTGAGGGCCCTTGTATTCTTGCCTTCCCTCCACCTTCATTCTCTCCATCTCTGCAGACAGAGACTTTACCATCTTGGTCAATTCATCCACTTGAGGGTTGGGCACCGATGGGCCAGAAGTTGAGGCTTTCGACCTTGCCTTTCTTCTGTCTGCGTCGAACTTGTTCCTCAGTCTGTCGGTTGCTAATACATTGGATTCCACTTCTATGGCCGCATCTTGCATTTGAGCTAAGGAGGTGGCTCTTCTTTCTCTCAATAAAAGATAGAAGTCAAGGCAAAACACACTAGCATAAGAAATCTTGGCTGAGGCTTCTGAGGGTTTTATTTTGGCAGGAATTTTATTATACATCTTATTGAATCTTTTGGAGGAGTCAGAGACATACTCTCCTTCCATCTTCTTCAAAGACCTGAACTCTGTCATGTAATACATGAAATCCTTCCTATCTCCCCACTGCCTCAGAAAAGCACTATCCAGAGCTTCGATCCCAGTGATAGATCCGAGGGCCAATCCTCTAAACCATTTCCTCACCTAGCCATCTAGGCTTTGGATGAAGACTCTCATCCAGACATCTTCATTTTCAATGTTCAGGTTGTCTACATAACTGTAGAAAGAAGCCAGGTGCTCTTCCGCAGTTACGTCCTCTTCCCCAGTGAACTTGGGCATGTATTTCAAGTAATCTCTAGTAGGGAGAGGATTCATAGGATGAGGTAGGATTAAGGGAGCATATCTGGCAACGACTATGGAATCCATTCTATTTAGAGGGGGATTAACACTAGCCATGGGAATATTAAGTGGAGGAGAACTTGGAGGAGAAGGAGTTCGCGAGGGGGCTACTGGGAATGAGTCTCGAAGTGGAATGGGAAACCAAAGGGGATTTAAGGAGAAGGCTAACAGGCTCAAGTCAGCAGACGCTCCTCTTTGCACAGGAGTGGTAACAGTAACAAGAGGGGGAGTGGTAAAGACAGGAGTGGGGAAATCTTCTGCGGTCCCGGGTCTGCACCAAGGTACAACTTCAGAGGAGAGGGGAGTGACAAGGATTTCTCCCTCCAATCCTAGACCAGGAGGGGAAAACTCGACAACAACACTCCCGAAATTCAGGAAACGGGAAACCTCGGAAGGTGGTCTGTTAGGAAACTGAGGAGGAGAAAATGGAGTTCCTACAGAAGGAGATGGCGGATTACCTGGCTCGGCGGTGGAAGCTTCTTCTTCAGAGGCCTTTCCTTTCCTTAGAACCACCTCTGGATCAACTTCAGGTGTAGCTAGGGGCAGTTGTGGATGAGACCGCGTGTGTCTGCCTTTGAAAGCCACAATTAATACAATAGATTTGCCACAGTGGAGTCGACACAATGGAGTCGACAGGTGCACAATAGCAATCTTTAAAGCTCTGATACCTGATGCACCTTCGGAATCAGAGGCTCAATGTCGTTCAATCCCAGGGAAAATATTCAACTTCGTCCCGGGCAACGATGCCATAAATGTTAGCGTCAGAAGTCACTCTTGGAATACTTGCGGGAGCAGAGACCAATGTCCATCAGTTTTATGTCATGATTTTTTTAATGGGGTGATCGAATGGTTAAAGAATCAATTAAATATATCTTTAACTCAGGAAACTAGGCCTGGTATGTAGAAATCAAGGGAGGTCTTGATCCAACTTCTGCTAGTAGATGATTAAA
Organism: Picea engelmannii; assembly: GCA_009831015.1. Classification (NCBI taxonomy): domain Eukaryota; kingdom Viridiplantae; phylum Streptophyta; class Pinopsida; order Pinales; family Pinaceae; genus Picea; species Picea engelmannii. Next base: position 30,923 of record ML828521.1, on the reverse strand, counting down.
GGGTGATAGATGGAAGACTTGTGAGAAGGGTGAGCAATACTACCTCGGGCGACAGGCCTTCGGAAGCTTTAGGATGAAAAACTCAGAAGCAAAGATCCTCTTGGTCTAGAGATTCAAGGAGCTGAGGGGAGACTCGACTGAATCCTTCAATTCCAAGTCGTTCAACACTAAGAAAATCACAGGAACCGATTAGAAACAATGCAACTGTTACAATGATCCAACCTTCATCATCCTATAACAGCTACAACTCGACTGGATCATTCAATTCTGAGCCGTTCTAACACGGTAAACAAAGAAATGGAAAAAAGGCTGACATCCATAAAGTAAGAAGTCTCAAATGCCATATATATTAACCAGAGGGACTAGCGCTTCATCAAAACTTTACAATCAGGAGCCTTTCTCAACCATCGATCTGTTCTTAAGGATGAATCTGGGCCGTCGAAAATATAATCTCGCCTACTTATTTATTTGGAATCCTGAAATGGGATTTTCCGTGCTGTGCTTGGGCGCTTCTCGCGCAACTGGTATACCTGAATACTCTTGTGATCAGGACAAGAATTGTTACTAACACAACCTTTAGAGGATCGACCATGATCCCTGTTTTCAAAACTATGAAACCTAGAAGACAAACAATGTCATGCAAAATCTGCACTTGTTTGGATTCAAGCAAATCCGATAGTAGCAACATTTCTCAAAGATAATTTAGAGGTGCATGGGATGATCAAATCTCTTATGAGATCATGATGCTAAATCATCGAGATAGGCCTCGACTATGTGTCTGAGATCATGGAAAGAAAAATACATGTCCCGCTGAAAAGTGGCTCCAAAATTCTCGAGGCCAAAAGATATCTTCTGATAAGCGAATGTACCCCATGGATAGATAAAAGATTTTTTATGTTGGTCTTTGGGATTAATTTGTATCTGATTGTATCTTGAAAAACCATGCATGAAAGAAAATGCCTCACAACCTGTGCATTCATCGACAATATGGTCAATGAATGGGGTGGGGAAATTATCCTTTGGACAAGCCTTGTTCAAATCACGAAAGTCCATACATATGTGAATCGTTCCCTTCTTTTTGTTGATTGGAATGGGATTTGACACCCATTGAGTCAATTGGACGGGGTAGATGAAACTGACTTTGAGAAGTTTCTCGACTTCAACCTTAATAACTATTTCTTTCTTAGGATTTATGGGATGGAGCTTCTGTCGGACTGACTTAGCATCAGGATACGCCGTTATTTCATGTTCGATGATTCTTGGATCAATGCCTGACATTTCCTTGCAAGACCAGGAAAAAACATTGCATAATTCCTTAAATAAATCTGTGTAGATTCGAATCACCTCGGGAGAGAAGTTCACTACGATGAAGACATTCTCCATGATGCCAGGGGTTTTGGAGATGTCAATAGGTATCATTTCAACGATGTTTTCCATATTACCTTTGCCATAAACTGCATGCATAACTAAGGGATTTATAGGACAATACCTATCTCCAGTCATAGTCAACACGAATTCACCCGCCTCAATTCTTCTTGATTCCAGGAGAAAATAAGATCTGTGATGGAGATCATCCCAGGGTTTGCCTATACTAGTCAATGCCTCTATAATCACCTCAGCAAAGGGAAAGACCAAGTCTAAGGAATCGGTAGTGGTAAGATAACCTTGAGCCCAGGTAGGCTCAAAATTTGGATATAACTCCTGTGCGGGAGTCAGATCGGGGTCGACGAAAGCTTGCTAGACTATAGAGTACAAAACCTTTATCGCGGACAAAGGCATGGCCATGCCATGATGCCATGTCCCTTCCATCATGGCCTATGGGGAAGGAAGAGTCCATGGATCGTCAAAGTGAGTCGTGTAGAACGATGACACTTGAAAGATTTCAGCCTTAGGCTGGTCGGGGAAAACTGATATGAACTTGACATTGCCAGACGGAGGTGGGTAATTGAAGGCACCCATCAAAGGTGGACACAAACCAACCCCTACATTGACGATGTCAGGCTATGGATTATCAATTATCGGGACCGTGGATGCCCCCGATGAAGGTTCAGGATGGGAGAAAGACAACTGATCAATGGACATGATCCAACCCTCTTTTGGAAACAACAAGAACTGAAAAACTGTGGTGACCACTGCATGCATAACATAGGTCGAAATCCTTCCTAACAAGAGATTCTAGTCGAGAGGCACATCGACCACTTCAACTTCGACGCACATGGTCTTTCCTCCTAGATGCACATCGAAATAAGGAATGATTCCATGTGGTATGAATGAACGACCATCGAAAGTGGTAAGAATAGTAGGTGACAGAGACAAAACAGGTTGGCCAATGGCCTTCCAACACTCCAACGACATCATGAATGTCAAGGCACCCTCATGTACCACCGTGCAAAAAATGTTTCAGGTAAAATATTTCATGGTGTAAGCCACTACTATCTGAAATGCAAAGTGGTATGGGAGATGAGGTTTCAAGTCGGTTGTATCAAGCATGATCATTCTCGAATTAAAATTCTCAGCATATCCTAAGGAAACTAACTGATCCTTTCTCTGCGAAGGGAAACTTTGGAGGACCTCCAAAGAAGACATCATGCAAGGGGTTTGTGACAAATCCTCCACCACAATATAGTTCTGGGTGGCCCTCGCATTTGGATTGTGGGAAGCTTTCTTGAACACCCCTTTTGGGATGCATGTCATTGTTTTTCCCAACGTATTCTCGATCTGGAGAGGAACATATAGGTTTTCGGTTTCTTCACCCTTCTCGGAAGTGTTTGGCATTCTGTAATCATGTATCCTAGTTGCTATGTGGGCATCACCTTTCAACATATAAATATTCGAGGTTGAGGGATTACTAGACGATGAAGGGGGTCCCTGACTGCCCCCATCCGCATTCACAAAGGCTTGAGTTAAATTTTGTCCATGTGGAAATGGGTTCGTTAACATAGCAAGATGTTGCTGCGCCAGTAAATTTTGGGCCTCTGCAAGTCGAGGGCACATGTGATTTGGATGGTCTTCCATGCAATGGTTACATTGATACTTTGACTTTCTTTTCTCTATGTTGCCCCTGCCAACATTATTGGTGGGTTTCTTATCCCCCTTACCCTTCTTTTGTTGTTTCTTCTTTCCGTGAGCCCACTGGTTGGCCTTCGAGTTTGTCAATTGCACACTGTGTACATCCGATGTTTGAGTAGGGGGAGCATCCAAACCAATGGTTTGGCTAGCCACTGTCTGCTGTATCGACAATTGTTGCAATTGATTCGAAAAATGATCAATGGGATTTTCTTGTGCTGAACCAACGATACCATCGACATGTCGTCCAAACTTCTGTCTGGTCTTGTCAAGAATGGACCGTGGTGCATCTGGAAAAACTTTGTAAAGTAAACCATGTTGAGAGTATATCAGTTCTAGCTGTTGAGCTCTCATTATCGCTTCTTCCTCCGAAAACACTCCTGACATTGCAATGTATTTGGATAACTAAGGTACCAAAGACTTAAGGATCCACTCCAACAGAAAAGCTGGTGGGACTGGTACTTTTATCAAACTCTTTCGACGTCACCATTCTCAGATGTGATATGAGATATGGTCATCCTTTGTTTGCTCAAAGTTGGCCAACAATTCGATGCTGACATCGTATCTCACAGTTAATTGAAAATGGTTTAGAAAAACCATTGCCAATTCGCTAAAAGTAGAGTATCTTGAGCGGTCGAGCTCGATGTACCATTTCATGACACTCCCGATAAGAGTGCATTGAAATAGACACAATTGGACGAAGTCGTCTCTCAATGAGTTGGATGAGCACCAGAGGTGAAAGGTGGTCACATGATCGCCTGGATATTCATTAGGCTTACCTTCAAACTTTGGAATGTTTGAGGGAAACTTGGTCGACATTGGAGGCCAATGTAGATCATGACAGATTGGGTCGTTTAACAATCTTGAAAAGTCTGGAAAATGCAATGTTTCCAAAGAAGGTAGCTTAGGCTGTTGAATATGTACAGGATAAAGGATCCTGGAATTTGGCTGGCACCAAGTTGCCAGGAAAAGTTAGGCTGCTCACCAAGGTTCTGGTAAATACCATGGCCGTGGCCAGTGTACGTATACTGATCTTGTTGAGATGTCATCGAATGAATCCTGTAATTGGACATTGAGGGATGGGAAGCAATTTCTCTCGACATTGTATTCCAAAGGTTCTGGAAAGGGTTTCCCCTTGTCGATCCGATGGGCATAGGTACTGAGCCTTGCCTGGGGTTCCATTGGCCATGGAAGGGGTTTCCCCCAGTCAACATCCCTGATGAGGGGATTGATCCCTGCCACAGATTCTAGGGTCCTTGAGAGGTGTTTTCCCCTTGTGCAGGAATAGTATCCTACACAGGATTTTATGATCAAAACCAGGGTTTCCCCCGGCCGAGACGACAACTGACGAGAATGAATTGTTACCAAATTCTCTAAACAAAGAGAACGACAAAGAACCCATCGACATCGTGTTGGAAGAAATTCCTTGACTGCCTGCCCCAAACAAGTTGTAGTTCATGTTTAGCCAGACAGGCTACTGGGGAACACCACCTAGGGAGGGGGACGACGGATGTATATGACCTCCACCGTAAGGGAAATCATTATAGGGGGATGAGGTGCCCCCCATGGACCCTTGTAGAGGAGCTTTAGAGCTCCCTGCCCCCAAACCCATGGTCTGTAGGGTGGAGTAGGACATGACATAATTCGTATTAAATCTAGGCATCCCGTATGAAAATGGAGGGCCTGTTGCACTCTTGGTGAATGAAGAAGTGATTTCTACCATAGAAAGAATCAAACCACTACCCGAAGTAGAGGCAGTTAAGAGCATGGTGGTCTGGACCGACGAAGGTGGGTTAGGAGGCAGAACTCCCCCTGTAGTGGTAGTCGTAGAGGGAGTGTGAGGAATCCCTGATGAAGTAGCAGTGTTTTTTTCCATCGCTGCATGCAAGACTATTTGATGCTTGCTATGAATTACCCCTGGGGGGACAACTTGTACCATGACGGACATCGACAAGTCAGTGACCGAAGAATTATACAGCCTGAGAGATTCCGCTCTAAGGTCAGAAATGGTAGGCTCCTCTATATTTGAATGTTCTCCTCTCAAGGATGGCTCAGGTACAGTTTCTTGCGGCCCGATCACCTCAAATGACCCTTGCTGGTCAAGTCTTCACCTTCGTAGTGGCGAGGGTGGCTCCAATTCAATCGGGAACAGGCCCTGGAGCCTTTGCAACCGACGAAGCTCTTGATATTCCACTTTGTGAGAAGATCAATGACACACTAGGTATTTTACTAATGTTGAAAACCAACAAACACTAAAAAGAGTTCCTATGAGATAAAGTAATCAATCCACTAGCTAATTGGAAGAACAGTTACACCAGGAAACACTAGAGAAACTTATTGGTGCAAGTGAAAATCGAATATGGAAGCACAATCTAGGTATACTCTACAAAGCGTGGCCCGATGTCCATCCTAGGTACCATAGTATACCCCCACAGTCACCTGTGTAAGTCACTAAAATAAAGGCAACTAGGTTTCCAGTGCGCGAACAGTCACCAAGTGGGTACAATCGACAATCAGGTGGAACGCAATGAGCAGGGTATCAATACTGAAACCTATCGAGGGTATTGAAAGTAAGTGTTCCAGAAGATGACTGAAGACCTCGAATAGATTCGAGACCCATGAAGCTCTATGGAAAATGCAATCAACAGAATCCCAAGACAAGTCCTCTATATGCATTCCCCACTACGCTTGGTCTGGCTTTGGAGGGGTTATCTATGCTACCTTTCTTCACACGACCTCGTGTTTAGCCCCTTGTGTTAGAGGGGGGACCCAGATAACTTTCACGTTTACTAGACTTTTCACACTCCCTAGTCAGACTCGTATGTTTGTTTTATAGCCTTGAAGAGTTTCCTCTCCAACCTAAATCAAGGCTCTAGCCTAGACTAGTTGATGGACCCTACAAACATAAAGTCTAATAAATTTTAAATAAGTGTTAATTTTAAGTGGTTTGTATTAAAGTCAAGGAAATGGAAATGAAACTAGTGGTGTATTTTAAGAGACGAAAGAGAAGAGCATTAAATGAAACTGAAATCAAACTACTTTTTGACAAATAAAGATTTGCAAATTTACACTCGTTAACCAACTTTTCATAACTACTTTTTATAAGATCTTTTAAAATAAAAATCCAAAACAAGATTTCAGTCGACTACGAGCTACTTAGTGTTCTAATCATTCAGTAAAGAACTTAAGAAATCACTCTTTCTCCTGATAAGCAAAGACAACTAGCCTAACTACTTAACCAAACAAAGAAATAAACTCCTTTTTTTTTATGCTTCAAAATAAGAAACTTGAAAAGACTTCTTTTTATTTTCTTCTAAAGAAAGTAAAAAGGAAAAAGTAAAGACAAGAGAAGACCAAAATACTGAATTTAGGTCTATTGCAGATCACAGGGAGTCCCTGACAATACTAAATAGACTGATCAAAAAATACTCACAAACTCGTCTCAAACCCTTACTAAGAAAACACAAGAAATATTGATAAAGATAAGATAAACTGAGGTCAAACACAGGCTGCAGACTGTAACAACAAAGACCAGTACTAGATCAAGAAACCCCTTAGAAGTATGACTTGAATTAGAGAAGAAGTTCACTACCTCTTCTTTCAAAAAATATTTCTGGACATATGCACACAACTAACACTTAAGCAACCTGCATATGTACGTGGGTTGTCTAAAGGGAGGGCGCGCATGTATGCATGCAGACCCACTGTAGGCCACATACAGCTCTGTAAATGATCAAAAAGAAAACTATCAGTCAGGATGACAAGGAAGGGAGTACTGGTATGGAAGACCAGAATCCATTAAAGACTCAGAAACTTATAGAAAACTCAAAAAGGTAATCAAAACCAATTACAACACCCAAAACAATATCCCCTAAAAACCCTAGAGGCTTCCCCAGTATGGTCGCCAATTCTGCTATAGTGGGAAAATCCCCCTATGGACTACACTAGGGTTCAACATGTAGGCAGACCTAACCGTCTAAAGTCTCCTAATTTTTAACAACCACCCCAAACACACCCCACATTCATGCATAAAACACAAGGTAAAAATATCCAATAGCTCTACCTTAAACTCTATGTCTAGTGTCGATCCTTTTGCGTTCGGTTGTTGCTCGACTACAGGTCTCCTCCCAAGGATGACCTTCATTCATAAACAGACAAACAAATAACTATGAACATGCATCTTATATATGAATTAGTGGGTTAGATGCCTTAATCAAATATAAATCAAACATAAAGATTGAACACATCATATTCGGGACAGAAAAAGTATTCATTTTTATTAATCTCACAAAGTTACTTACAATGAGATCGACGACTGCTCCTTGAACCTGGTATGGGCTCCTCTTCACCAAGCTCCAACTGTGCTTCAACATATCTTTCTCCTCTTCAACTCTCTCTAGGGAATCGATTAGGCTTGCAATGGAGGAAAAATGCAAGAATAGGGAATTCTAGCTCAAAACTCAAAATGTGGCTGCAAATTCTTGGGGCAAGGGGGGAAAGTGAAATGGGAAGAGTTTCATTGTTCTTATTCTTATTGTTGGAATGATACCCCAAAACCTCCTTTTATATGAAAAAGGATGGTTATTCGGTTGGGTGACGGGCTATAGGCGGTGGGACAGTTGGGAAACTACCCAATAGCTTGTAATATCAATGATTTTCTTGCAACTTTTTAATTTTTACAAATTTTGTGAGTATATGCGGGCTGTAATTATGCAACTAGCATACATACGTGATCTATAGTGGTTCAACAAGCATGTGTATGTGGGAAGTAATGGTGCAGGGTGCGTACATATTCAAAAATATGGTTTTTAAGAAGAGCGGCTCAGTGATGGGTTGGCAAAAATAGTAAGTGAGATGGCCTGATGCCAGGTATGCATGTATGGTGCAATTTAGGGTTATAACACTCATAGTCTCATAGACTAATCTGAGTCCCTTCCTCTCTTCTAATACTCCACACTTATATTATTTGTGAGTTTGTCGGGTTCGCAGGTTGGCGGACTCGTGGACCCATTCGTCCCACCTTTCCAACCCTTAAGCTTGACGAGGACCCACTCCCTATTACCTCGACCAATTACATGCATCCACATGGATTCATTGTACACATAGGCTCATGAAATCAACATAACATTAGCATGATGTCATCACTCCTCTCGTCAATCGTCTAAGGGCTTCCACGTCGATCCACGTCCGAGATCACATACCAGATATACTTCGATCAATGGTCGAGATATTTCAAACTTTTCGTATGACGTCCAAGGCCAAAATCCAGGTCTAAGACATAGTTAACCCAAGGGCCTGCACTATGGCCCACCGAAAAAATACTGTTTCGATCCACATGCTGACACCTATCAACTTTTGGACATGTTGGCGTTCCAAGTCAGCGTGGTACATCATGTTGACGTTACCTCTCTCCCAAATATCTCTTAAATGAGACCACAATGATCTATGATAGAGGTAGATTCTAGGTTAATCCCTGATTAACAGTCCATATTAACTTCGGTACATTCTCTACATACATGGTAACCTGCTCCAATAAAGGGCCCGGATCTATTTTCTCCATTGATCCAATGAATGTGATTCCTTCGAGCTTAATTTTATGTGATTCTGGGTTTTCTATGCTCCAATCCCCCCTCGCCCCCCTGTATTATTACATGAGTTCTCTAATCCTTTTATTGCACGTAGTCGTCCATTCTCTTTCAACGACTCTCTTCCTCTGTGTGATTTTCTTGCACACATGACTTAGGTAGGTTCTCAACCAGTCCTTTTGTTTCTTCTGTCAGAAGGCAACTTGTGGGTCAATCCTGGGGACCCATGGTGATATTTCCTACTGTCCTCTATCTGACCGCTTCCTGTCCCTTCTGACAACCCTCCATACTTCCATTCATTGGGGTGGTTAGTTTTTCAACTACAACCTCCCTCATTAACTGATTTGTCTTGAAATCAGGGCTAAGGGAAATTATATGAATATGGCTTGAGGTCATTTAGTTTATTAGGGCCTCCTCTCATTCCACTAGTGATATCATGGCCTATACTTTAAGGCTTCACCCCACAACCAGTTATGGAATTTACAATTAAAAAATAATACATTTACAATATTTGCATGTCGTTGCATGGAAATCACTAATCATGATTTATTACATGTATTCAGGGTTTAGAGAGGGGGTGTCACAATCCCCTCTCCCTTCAAAGGAATATCATTCTCAGTGTTCTTTATTTTTCAGCAACGCCGGCCATGACTTCTTCTTTTATCTATCCTAGCAATGTTATTCCTCTTCCTGATATGGTCCTTACTCGGACTTTGGAATTTTGGAACGTGCCTGCAACAATTTTCAACAACAAGCATATTAATGATCATTTCATGCAAACCAAGTTTATTATTGTTCAAACTCAAGTGGAAATATTCACAATTTAGCACAATATTTATTTGTGTAGTTCATGGCTCTGTATCCATATGGCTATCACATTAACTTGGCTCAATGATTTCCTTGACATACCCATTATGTGCATGATCAAATCAACATATTAAAAAAATGATTGAAGTCTCCTCTTGCTTGATGTCACTCACCCTCTAGTCCTAGGCTCAGGCATCCCCTTCTCTGTTATACAATCCCTTGGGTGATCCATCTTTCCTTTCTAGGGATTTCGCACACAAGAAGAATTTCTGAGACTTTCCCGAGTCTTACAACTGAGACGTCCCTCATGATTACTTTGTTGAAAGCATCCCTTTGGCCTGCATCACCCCAACACATCATTCAACAAGGATCATGGGGTATCACAAGGTTCTCATGTCACAACAATAGCATATTTTCCATGCTTTCCATCTTTGACATCCATCATCTGTCCTCCTCGGACATATATCTATTTATCTATATTATTTTATTTTATTTTTTTCCTCTCACATGAACCACATACATACAAAAATTCATGAGTTGCTTTCATTATTTCGATCAAAATTCTTTCAAATTTGTCACCCACAGATTTCAAGTTCCACATTTCTATTTTTAGATTTTTTCCATATAGGAACCATATCCCACAAGAATGAGATATCTTTCTCAAGGTAGTTTGGATATTTCATAACCAACAAGCATTGATCTTCCTTATGGGCTTACGACACAGCCATGTCCAAAACCTCTGCTTCTTGCAATTCATTCTTCACTCAACCAAACAAACTGTTAGTTCCTCATGCACATTATATTTTCATTGCACACTTGTAGTGGCTCACAAACAATTTCAAAACTGTGCAAACTAACAATCAAATTCATCTATTCAAAAAAGAAATATCATTCCTTACACATGCATTATTTTAGCATCACAAGCCTTTCAAAATGCAATCATCAAATGAGTTTAATTAGTGTGCCAATATCCATAGCCACATTCACACACAATGCACCCTTGCATTGATGTTCAAATTATTACTTTTCATATTAGGAACTTTGCCTTGGTGGGTTGGAAATCAACTTGCCTTTTACCACATGGTTTCTTTATACACATTTGTTTTTACAACAGGAATGTGTTTTCCCGCTTTAGTTGATCATAACCTCAAATCAACATACATGAAACTAAAAGTTTCACATGAATGCATTCAAACATTCTTTCTTCATTGGTAACTAGGGTGCCGATGTTTATGGCCACCCAATTTATTTCTTTACCATTCTGCAATTTTGCAGAGAACTGGGAGGTACTTCTTCCATAATGGGAAGTCCCATATATACCCACTCTCTTATCATATTCATTCCATCAAAGCATATACTATTTTAGAAGGGATTAATACCTAAATCCATTTTACCTCTCATGTCACATGGGAACAAAATATTTATACATGTTCTGGCTGCCAACACCTTCTCTGATATTACCTCTTCAATGTTGCCTCCTGGGGACTCCTAAAATCCCTTTCGCGGTTTTATTTTTATCAACAACCCTCTTGCATTCACTTATGTCTGAGGTTTTTCACTATTGGAACTTGTCCTTCCCTAACAATTCCAATCTTTTCTACACATGACATACATCACCACATTCACATTTTACATTAGTTGTCATATCAAATCAAATGCATGTACCATAGAATTTATTTCAGTAAAACATTTTCATATATC
>ML828520.1:36684-70748 GCA_009831015.1 Picea engelmannii | reverse complement strand
AATATTAATAAGACCTTTCAATAAAATAGAATAAGGCGGATGTAAGAAGACCTAACAGAAGCTTCCGCTTCTAGAAGGATCTTCCTCTAGATGCTTCTCTTAATAGACATATTTAGTATAAATAAGGGTCGAGGGTATGAAAAACCCTAGCTTGGATATTATTGTAACACAACGTTGCTCGTCTGGAGGTTGCCCCCTCGAAGAGGCCTATGAACATTTCTATCTGATTCAAACTGCTATTTCTGTTGCTATTTCATATATCATTTATGTGTATTGTGAAGATTATGCTGGATATTTTACTGTTATTCTGTCATTTCTAGCATTTCATTTTTGTTCTGCATATTTTATATATCTGGTATCTTGCACGGAACTCCTTTGCAATGATCCTAAAAGTAACAAGATGGTCCATGGTTTATATCTATAGTTTATATTATATATAAACTATATATATAATATGTAGTTTATATTATATAGAGTATATATATCATGGGGAGAGTAAAAGAGGTGATGTCTGGCATCGTCCCTCTTGCCCTCTTTTACCATGTATATTATATATAATATAAATTACATATTATATATAAACTATATATAGTTTTTAATTTGTTATATATATGGTAATTTTAAGTTTTTCTAAAAAAAAATTCAATTTTGTATAAAATAATTTATTTTTCGGATTATATATATATATATATATATATATATATATATATATATATATATATATATATATATATATATATATATATATATATATATATAATTTTGTTGTTGTTGTTTTAATCTTTTTAAAGTGTTTTTTTTCATAAATTTAGTTTTTTTCTTCTTTTTATTTTTATTTTTATTTTTATATACAATTTTGATTTTTTTTTGTTTTTTTCCTCTTTAGTTTTTTAAGTTTTTCTATTTTTTTTTAATATAAATTTTTTAATTTTCTTTTATTAATTTCAATTGTTTTCTTTTCTTTAGTTATTTTAGTTTTTAATTTATAAAAATAAAATAAAATTATAATTTTTTTGTTAAATATTCAAAAACAATGTTATTTAATTACAATTATTTTTTATTTATTGAAGTAAAGGTAAACAATTTGTTAAAAATGATGTTTTCCACTATATTTTAAAAATATGGAACTATAAATTAATTAAGAAGACACAATTATATGAAAAATATTAATTTCAAAAAAGTAAATGGTAAAAAAAAAAATTAAGATTGAAAGAAGTATGGAAAATGACTAAAAACACCATTGAAAAATAAAATTAAAAATTTTGAAAATAGATAAAAAATAAACAGTTAAAAAAAAATATTGAGGAAATATTATGGATCAGAAAATTTAAAATATCAAAATACCACTTAAAAAGGGAGGGGGGTGCTACCGGTAGCACCATTTTTAAAAACGAGGTAATAAATGTGACCCTTGAAAAAATGAGAACTCGGCAAAGTTCTCGTTAAGTTGGTAATATTGTTTGAAGTATCACTCAATAACTTCAAGTTCGTCACCATCGTTGTGGGCATGGATTTACAATCCATCATATCAAATCTCTTCAGGATTTCTACCGCATATTTTCCTTGGCACAGGAAAATCTCATCCATTTTTTGCCACACCTATAGACCCAAAAAGTAATGCATCATACCCAGGTCTTTCATTTTGAACTCAGATGCAAGCTTTCTCTTGCACTCTATGATGAGTTTCTCGTCCCCTGTTAGAAACAATTCATCCACATATAATAGTAATATCACTAGTCCACTATCATCAACCTTGTAGTAAATATTAGGATCTACATTAATCTTGGTAAAGCCCAATCTCATCAGAAAACTATCAATTCTACCATACCATGCCCTAGATGCTTTTTTCAACTCAAACAAGGATTTCTCCAATTTGCAAACATGAGTTTCTTTGTCATGTGTCTCGAATCCTTGTGGTTTCTACATGTACACATCTTCTTCCACTACACCATTCTGGAATATTGTCTTCACATCCATCTAATGTACCTTCCATTTCATCATTGCATCTATCACAAGTATAGCTCTAATTGAAGTGTACCTCGCCACAGGAGCAAATGTCTCATCATAATCTATTCCTTCTTTCTAGGAGAATCCATGATCCATGAACCTTGCCTTGTATTTCTCGATACTTCCATATGCTAAGTGTTTTGTCTTGTAAATCCATTTGTAACTTACAACCAAGTGGATATTGGTGGCCACCCACCCATTCCAAATTTCAATTGGTTCATCTTGACAGTTTTTAGTTCAACACGTTTCTTTGTAATGGGGACACTTCTTTGTAATTGTGGGTTTTGCAGCCCTACACAACATCCAGGAGGATATTGGTGGCCGCCCACCTATTCCAACTGGCTTATTTTGGAAGTTTTCATGTTAGTACATCTTTTTGAACTTCCAGGGCCGTTTGGGGCCCTAAACAGTGTTTTATTTTCTTGCCTCAATCAAACTGTAGACGAATTCAGAGTTTTATGGCATAATGTATAGTTCTCGAAAATATATTTCCAACGGGCTATCAGAGGCCTAAAAATACCTTTCCAATGGGCTATCACGCACCTAAAACAAAGATCGTATGCAAAATTTACAACCTCAGGAAGTTGATGTACTAACTTACCCCAACGGGGCCCACATGAATTTTGGCGCTTCATCTCCTAGGGTTAGGTTTTTAGATGTCTAGGGTTTTGGCATTAATTTTTATTATAAAAAGGCCTTCAGAGCCTCATTGTAATCATCTTCTTGCAAATGAGCATAGTTGTCACATCTCTTCTTGGAGATAAAGCTACCACCATTCTAGTGAGTCTTGCACTTTGTATTTTTACATTCTCTGTAAATTTATTTCATTAATGGAAATCATGTATTGTTGTATTTCTATGTTTTTGGAATTTTTTATGTCCATTTCATTGTAATATATCTTCTTTCATTTCGTTCTGAAAATAATCTGAATCAGTGGTATAAGAGCAGGCTGCTCTTGATCGTTTTTCAGTGCATGTCCCTGATGAGGTCCGAGTATAGCAAGTTGGGTCTCAAGATTGTCTCTCTTGAGGACAATCATTCTTGCACACCCAAGAAACCCTCTATGGTGGCAGAAAGGAAAAAAAGTGGAGCAGAAGATTCTATTAACATGTTGCTTGAGCAAGCTCTCGTGTGATAGAGGGATGAAATGATAGAGAATTTTACCCACATCCTTCAATGCTTGTTGATAGCAACAGACACATATTCATCAAGAGACCACTTTGGAGGAACCTATCCCTTCAAGGTTCAAGTTAATTTTGATATTCTCATATTTGAAGGCTAGATAGATGCGGATGCCTTAGAAAAATGATTGAATCTGCTAGAAGGTTATTTCTTTGTTCACAATTTTTTCGATAGGGAAAAGATCACCTCCACACTCTTCAAGGTTGTCCCCCATGTCAAACATTGGTAGGAAATTTACTGGGAGCAAAGATCCACAGAGGAATCTAGAATATATGGGGTTGAGCGCACTTGGTATTTTTTTGTGGATGTGTGTTACACATCAAAATTCCTCACTTCAATAATGTCACATTCTCATTGTCGTAAGTGTCGTAAGTGTCGCACTTTTGTCCAAGTGTTGTAAGTGTTTCATTCTTGTCACGTAAGTTTCGCATCATGAACGACACCTTGAAAACACTTGATACAACCCCTAAAAACATGTTAGAAGAAGAAGTGCTATCATCAGACAGTCAGAACAAAGGTTTTTTCTATGAGAATTGGTCGTCTTGACAACTTTTGGGAAGATCAACTCTCCCCTGCTCATATACAGGGAGCGCTAGCGCTCTTTGTCAATCTAGCAAGGACCTTTGTAGCACTTTGTTTCCCATTGTGAAAGAGGGTCGAATTGGTTGAGAAAATATTGGAAGAAAACCCTTTTTCTTCTAAGGATAGCTATGAATGAATCGAGTTGGTTTGGCTCGAATCTAACCCTTGGGTTGCATCTAAGAGAGATATCACAACTATTGGAGGCATATCCTCAACTAATCCCAAATATAACCAAGTTGGTTGAGCCTCTCAAAGCCTATGAATGGAGGCATTCTCATGGTGAACAAAGAGGAAAGCATCAGCAAAGCATTGTTATTATGATCGTGGATCTTTCGAGCAAGGGGTTGGACAAGGAGGAATTGAAGAGGCTACTGCAACATCATATGAAGGTTGCAAGTGTCTTTTTAAAGTTATCATCAATATACTTGGCATGTTTCCTTCTAGTATGTGTTTACATGTACTTGTCTATGCTTTTTTTAATCTTCATAGATAGATCATTTTTGTCTAATCCATTAGAGTAGGAGATAGTTGTTTGTCTCTTGTTATCCATTGTAGGTATTGTTCGAAACTCGCGGATTGGAGCAGATTGGAAAAAATTCGAAAGTGAGGTACATCATATTATCCCTCCTTCTCTCTTTTTCGATGGACATAATTAATATATAGGAATGGTAGTGTCAAAAGGTATCTTTTTGTCTTGGTAGAGGGGTATGTACTCCAAGGGAAAGTTCACTTGTACGTAGGGGAATATTTCCATAACAGAAATTGGCGACTCCATTGGGGATCAATTTTTTAGTTTTTGTTCTTTCCTTGGTATTTCCATGCCTTTTGCCTATCTTTGGATCTTGTTTGTTGATTTAATCTATCCTTACATCTTTTCATCTTTGCTAATTTGTCTCACAAAGTCTCTGATTGAATTTCCTTGAGTTTTTTAGTTTTCTGGGTTTTTCTAAAACTTTTTTCGAGACTAGCGCCCATATCCAGTTTAATTCATAGCATTGGTTTCTTAATCGGCGCTCCCCCATAGTGTATTAGGGAGCATTGTAGCGCTCTGGTGATTTGGTTACCAGAGCGTCGATTTTTCTTCTTATGAAAAATTGTAGAATTTGTTTTTGTTGGGCATAATCCTTTGACATTTTTCTTTGACTCAAATCTTGTTTTGTTGGACCTTGTTCTATGTTTGACTCAAACTTGGTACTTTTCATTCTCTTAGTCTTGATTGAGTTTGCGTTGCCTTTCCTTATTGCAAAATCAACCGATTTTTTCCAAACATGGTTTCTTGTTGTTTCTCTTTTCAATTATCTGATTGATTAGAGGTTTTCATAAGGAAGTCCATTGATCATAGTATTTTTTTCCTTGTCTTTGATCCCTTACTCAATTTCGGAAGACTATTAAGTGCGATTTTTTGTTTTTTAGTGTTTTCCCTTTAAGTGAATAGTTTGACAATTTGTTCTTCTTTTGGTTTCTTATTTTTTTCTCAGAGTGTATTTGTTTGTGTATTTTTGCTTCCTCTTTTTCAAATTACAGTAGTGAACTTTTTCATTATTAGTGAAAGAATGAAGCATTAGACAAACATCTTAATTTACATTTGCAATCAAACAAAGAAATACTTGTATGCATTGGTTTTGGATATTGGAAAGGTTTTCTTTATAATTTGGCAATTGTTTGAATTCTTGTTGAGCACAAAATCGTATAAAAAATTTCATTCTTGAGTGTTTGTTAGTGACAAAATAAAAGAAACTCTTCTCCTTCCTGTAGCTAGAAGTTCATTGAAAATAAATTTTTCATCTCATCCTTTTCATCTTTTTTGGAGTCAAGTATCAAACATCATCAGTTTCATAATCATTCATGTTTGTGTAACGAACAACCATGAAAATGAACACTAATTAAAATCAAACTAGAAACTTTTGTTTTTTATATCTTTACACCAACAATAGACTAGGACTAGAGATTTGGAATAGGTTGTGAGAATAACTCTACAAATCATTCAAGAAAAACGCAGAATCTTATGATAGGGAGAGTAAATCCAAATTTATATAAACATAAATGGGATCCCCCTCTCACACATGGTTTAAAAACAAGTTCGTGTGCAGGAGAGCTCAGAGATTATCCCTCTGAGACTTAACCAATCGTAGTAGTACAATCGTATATTGGGGGTTCTTCTTGAGGATCAACTGTTTTTATTTGGTCTCGGAGCTTCGTGAATTCCAAATCCGTTTGGGGTCCTCTAGAATTTACTGATCCATTTGTCCTTAGTTCTCTTGAAGAATTTTGGACTTGATATCCTACCCATACATTCGGACTTGATTGTCGAATGTACCCGCCCAAAGGCTAACTGTGAGTTGGTACCCTTAGTAGCCATAATATTTAGGGTACTTATACAAGGTGACGGTGAAGGGAAGTCTTTGTTGTACCTGGAACAGATGTTGGTCAAACTCACTCGGGCTCTTTGGAGGGTAACCCACAGGTAAAACCGTGAGGGAACTTGCACCAAGGTGTAACTATGTTAAGCAGGTCGAAAATGTAATTGATCCACTCGCTCATATCCTATCCCCTTCTCAATTTGATCACATGATGTTGGATTTCATCACCAACTAGTACATTCATTGAGAGAAGGCATTGTTTTCTTTTTGGTTTTCTATATTTTTTAGTGAGTGTTTTTTGTTTTCTTTAAGTTGTCCTTAAAAATTGGTGTTGTGGCTGATAAAGGTCTTCATAGATCACGGGATGCAAGGGTTTCCTCCAGAAGGCTACGAATGCCTACCTCCTAACTCACCTAAAGAAATTTACCATGAAGAGGTTGAAAATCATTCAAACGTTGGGAGTGTTGCTACTCCTTTGCTCGCAAATCCTGAGAGAGCTTTAGTTACGATTCAGGAAGATTCCATTTTTCTTGTTAACTTGACTTTGTCAGTTCCTCTCGATCCACTCCTTGTATAATTGGACTCCTCAGGTAACATTGTAGTAGAATATTACCCTAGCCTACCGTGAAGTCCATATAATCAACTAGATATGGAACCGATACAATCAAATTTTAACGAAGAATACACTACCACTATTCATTCTACTAAAATGGTATATCTAAAACAAACTCATGTTCGTTCTATATGGATAAATCCATCGGGACGAGACCTTTATGAAAAAATTAATTTTAGTCGGCCACATTTTGACCCTCCAGATACCTCTACCACCGTCGATACAAAATCAGGACCATCAAGTTAGCCTATCGACCGTCCTGTCGAACCAATAGTCAATATTTCTACCACTTCAGGCCAAGTTCAAAGTGAAACATGAGTCGTGTTACCTAGTCAGTTCCAAAGTATCTTGACAGTTACACCTCCTATCCCTCTTCAAGATACAGCTTCGTATACTCTACAAAATCATGTTGGGACATCTTCGCATCGTGGAATGCAAAACCATGCCACACAAATAAACCCAAATGTGAGAAAAAAAACTACTGGGGGGAAACCCCCCTTTAGTGGACAAATCCCTCTCGGGGGGCAACCATCCTCCATCATACAAAATTCGACTGGGGGTTAACCCCCTCTTACCGGTCACATCCTTGTTGCTTCCCAACCAATGGTAGGGGGACAATATCAACCTTCATTCACCAAAAACCCCCCACAATCTTGGGGACCACCCCAGGGAGGTCAGTTCCATCAACCACATTAGGGAGGGACATTGAACCCCAACCTACAAGGAGGAATACCAAATCCCAATCCTTCTAGACTACATTCTAGAAAACCTTTCCCAGGAGTCTCGAATCCCACTTGAGGTCCTCAAGGTCATTCATCTTTTCCTCCCCAAGGGACAAATCCTTATCCTCCTCAAGGACAACCTAGTTACCCTCCTCAAGGGAAAATTAGTTATCTACCTTAAGCTAATCAAGTGAACTATCCTCCCCTGGGTTACACTGGTTATCCTCCCCAGGGCCAAATGGGTTTCCCCTCTCCTTTTATGCACATTCCTCAACAAATGAATCCTACATTTGTTGGCCAACATCAACAACATATGGGAGGACCTGTTGGCTACAACTATCCACAACAACCAGTATACGGCCCTTTTGGTGTTCCTATGCCACACTAGTATCATGCACAGGTCAATCGACAGCTACCATTCTTATCTACTCTATATCTAACGGATCTGTCGAGATTAACCAACTATCCCATATTACACTCCCCTTTTTGGTCATTCATTCCTACCAAGTTACCTTCTAATATTTCAAAATTTGACGAAAAACCTGGTGAAGACCCTAATAACCACATTATGACATTTCATCTATGGTGCTCATCAAATTCACTAATGGATGAATCTATCAGGTTACGTCTTTTTCAGCATACACTTATGGGTACATCGGAAAAATGGTACATTGAATTACAACATGGAAATTTTCAAGATTTTGATTCACTTTCCATGGATTTTTTCATGCACTTCTAATTACCTATCCACTACGAAACCGACATGAAAATTTTGACCTCCCTTTGTCAAACCAACTCTGTAGATATTTCTGATCATATTCATGAATGGAGATGATGATGACGATTGATCAAAGAAACCATTCCTGACCAATTATTAGTTGAATGGTTCACCAAATCTCTTTTACCTCCTATTGCTCGTGATGTAGCCATGGGTGGTGTCATTATAGAATAGGAAGCCATTTCTCATGCATAGTATATGGACTTGGTTTATTCCCAATCCAGTACTTTTTAAGAATTGATTCCAAATGTTCCCCGTACATCAACCAACCCATCAAAACCATCCTCCATCGCTCATGCGAATGGAGTTATTGGTTCCGTCAAAACCCGGTCCAGTTCACAATCGACTGGCATGACTAATCGTTTAGTCACTGCCCCCACTACCAGATCGACTACACTCTCATTAAAATCCACCCCGAATCAAATATCTGAGGTGAATGTAGTTCAATATTCTTTTCCACAATAGTACGGGGGAAAAGAAAACTAAGAATAAACCCAAGAAAAACAATAATCAAACAGAAAATGAAAATTGAAATTTCCATGTCTCATTTGTGGTGAAGGTCACTACACACGATATTTTCCTCATCGGGACAAAGTTGCCAAAATTTTTAAGGGAAATTATCAACCCATTGTATTGACACATCCTTTTGCACAACAACAGTCATTGGTTTCACAAACCTCTTCCCCTCCAACGGGAAGTAATACAAATCATCCTCCTAACGAGAAAGCTTCATCAAGTACACACATTTACATGTTTAATGGGATAGATTTGACCACTTGTACCATGACATATGACACACCTCCAAGTAAACCAGATAAGGAGAAAGTAACTAATGGTGCTACATCGGATTCATCGCCCACTATAGTTACTCCTCCATATGGATCACTCCAGATTGAGAAACCTAGCTTTGACTCTATTCTACATCCACCCAAGAGCACAGTTCGAAAGTCAACCTTTAATCCTAACTCGTGTGCTGCTCAAACCTACAACATCGTTGAAGATTTGGCTCAAGCACCTTGCACTATGTTATCTCTCTAAGTTCTACAGCATTTTCCTAGCCAACATAGGACTCTCTTGGCAGCCATCAGAGCTATAGATCCTGAGTCATCCAATACTATGGTGTTTAACCTGGATAACTTTAAATCACGACTCTCTCACCAACTCACTTTCCAAATAGATGTCGTTGTCCATAATCAACATATTCATCGCACGATATTGGACGAGGGGGCATCCACTTGTGTCATGTCCTTGGCTTGTTGGAAAGGCCTTAAATCACCTAGTCTTAATCAATCTCCCACCATGTTATGAGCATTCGATGGAAGAGGTTTCCGACCTCATGGATTATTACAATCCTTATTCATTCAATTGGGAGGAAAAATTGTTTATGTATATGTTTAAGTAGTCGATGCTCCCCTCAATTATAACTTGTTCATAGGGAGAATTTGGTTCTATGCTATGACTATCGTCACTTCATTGGTTTTTTGATGCATTCAATTCCCTCATCAAGGTAAAATTGTGACCATCGATCAGTTATATTACTACACCCTTGAATCTCGCACTCAAACGAACAACAACATTCCTTTTCTGGGATACTCAAAAATCACTTATGAAAGTGTTGGGGTAGGTCTCTTGAAAGACTCTTCACTCATGGGTACCTTTACCACACCTCTTCCTCCCACTACACAACACATCACAACGGTTAATATGATCTCGACTATGGCACATCAATCCTTCGAATCATTTGATCCATGGATCGTGCCTAGTCCCTTAGAATTTGATACACTAGGTAACACCGCAGCACTTAGTCTTGCAAAGACTGAATACGACAACATCTAGTCTGCCTATCCTTCACTAGACGACCAACATCTACTGGCATCTACTACATACTCATTACCATCCTGGTTAGATTCCCTATCCTCTACTTTCGATTACATCCTACATATTTTTCCATCGAATGAATCTATTATGGAAATGCTTAGTATCGAGGAGCCACCATGGGATGACAACCACCATCGTTCATCCTTTCTTCCTAGTCTAGATGGTATGGAGAAATATATTTCTTCTATCTTTCCTAGTGATATCATTGCTCCTTCCAATCTCCAATACTCACTCAGGATACCATCTCCGAGGGGAATTTGGGAAACATCTCTTCCAGGATTATTGTCAAAATATCCATTAAAGAAGGTATTGTGGAAAACATACAACTAGGTGCAAATTGTTCAACTGAAGAAGTTGAAACTTATACCGCCTCGTTTAAATAATTTCGCGACATCTTCACTTGGAGCTATGAAGAAATGCCAAGGATCGATCCATCGATCGTTGTGCATGAAATCAAAACTTACCCAAGAGTTAAACCTATGAGATAGAAACTTCGTGTGGTTCATCCTAAGAAAACCACGACAATCAAGGAAAAAGTCAAAAATCTATTGAAATCTGTTTTTTTCTATCCCGTCCCTCTGACTGAATGGGTTTCCATCATGGTTCCAGTTACCAATAAACAAGGGACCATTTTTGTTTGTGTCGATTATCGGGATCTTAATAAGGCTTGTCCCAAGGACAATTACCCTACACCCTTTATCGACCAAATTATTGATAATTGCACTGGAAGCGTCATTTTCTCTTTTATGGATGGATTTTTTGGATATAACCAGATCAACATTTTACCGGTTGATTAGCATAAAACAACCTTTGTCTACCCTTGGGGGACTTTCACTTATCGTAAATTACCTTTTGGCCTTAAAAAACGTTGGAGCCACTTTTCAATGGGCCATGTCATATGTGTTCCACGACATCAAATATATCGTTGAACCTTATCTTGATGACCTAGCCGCTCACTCGACTCGCCGATGAGACCATATTAGTCACCTACGATCCATATTTCTTCAATGTTTGTTGTACAACATATGTTTGAGCCCCCATAAATGCATGTTCGGTGTTGAATCGGGGAAACTCCTTGGATTCATAGTCTCTAAAGATGGGATTAGGGTAAAAGTCAAAGCCATTCTCACTTTACCTACTCCCAACAATCTTACCTAACTACAAAGTTTGCAACGGAAGGAAAACTTTCTTCGTCATTTCATTTTCAATTACGCCAAAATCACTAAAGGATTCATGATATTGTTGCAGAAATATGCCCCTTTCATCTGGGATGCAACCGCTCAGCACTCATTTGATGCTCTTAATCATGCCTTAACGAAAACACCTCTTTTGCACCCACCGAATTATGTCAAAGATTATATCCTTTATTTGGTTTCCTCTACTTCCACTATTGCTATGGTGTTAGTCCAAGAGGATAATGACAGCACCAAACATGTGATCTGTTATTTGAGTAAAAGTATATCAGGTCTCAAACTTCGGTATTCACATGTCGAAAAGTTGTCTTTGGCAGCAATTATTGTCGTCCAAATATTTCGCCACTATATTTTTTTATGCACTACCATGGTCATCGCAGACTCAAACCCCATGTACCACATCTTGACTCGTCAAGTAGTTGGGGGAAAATATTCAAAATGGAACATCATTCTCCAAGAATTCGATCTCAAGTTTTCCAAATCCAAGGCTAAGAAATCGTTGGTATTTATAGAATTAATTTGTGATCTTCCCCATACTGATGAGGATATTGAGCCCAGTGATTCTCTTCCTGATGAATCCTTGTTCCTCATTAGTACGCCTGATCCATGGTATGGGGATATTCTTCTCTATCTCCAAACCCAATGCTTTCAGCTTAGCATTTCACGTGATGAACAACGTCGCATTAGACACCATTCAAAGCGCTACCTTATCATTGGTGACACTTTGTACCGCCATGGAATTGATACTATCTTACGACGTTTCTTAACCCATGAAGAGGCTTAAGAAGTTTTAAATTGTTGTCACCTTGGAACTTGTGGAGATCATCTTTCTGGGATGGCTACATCCCAAAAACATTTATGTGTCGGTTATTTTTGGCCTTCCATATTCAAAGATTGCATTGAGGCCATTAAAAAATGTCCACCATGTCCACCATGTCAGATATTTCATAAGAAAGCATGTACCCACCCTGCTCCACTTCATCCCATTGTTGCCTTCATCCCCTTTGCAAAATGGGGCATCGATTTTATGCAATGTAAGCCTACCTCAGCCGAGGGGCACGATTATATTATCTTTGTTGTCGATTATTTCACTAAATGGGTTGAGGCTATGCCTACATTTCTTAACGATGGTCGCACTGCAGAAATTTTTGTTTTTAACCACATCATCGCTCAATTCAGTGTCCCACAAGCTATTGTAACTGATCATGGATACCATTTCCAGAACCAGATGATGGGTGAATTGCACACCAAGTTAGGTTTTCTCCATGAAAACTCATCCCCCTACTATCCTCAAGAAAATGGATAAGTTGAAGCCATCAACAAAGTCTTGAAGACCATGCTTCAACTCATGGTGGGAGCAAACAAAATATCTTGGCACTTGTAGATCTTCTCCTCACTCAGGTCTTATTGAACATCAGTTAAAACCGCAATTGGATTTACACCCTTCCAGTTGGTATACGGGATAGAAGCAGTGCTACCGATCGAATGTGAGATTCCTTCGTTGAAACTCACCGTAGAACTCTTACCCCACACTTATGTTGAAGAGGAATGATTCTTATATCCAACCAAGTTGGATGAAACCCATCATGATGTTTCTCTCATCAATGAGACATATCAAAAATGCATGAAAAATAAATATGATAAATCCATCCAACTTCGCACTTTCGCAAAAGGAGATCTAGTTCTAGTATATGATCAAGATCATGACAAAGTGGGGGAAGGAAAGTTAGAACCCATGTGGCATGGGCCATACATCATAAAATGTGTGATATACAGAGGCACATATGAGTTAGTAGACTACGATGGAATATCTCTCGGTGAGCCCAGAAATGGGCTTTATTTCAAGAAGTACTATGCATAGAATATCTTGCATGTGTGCTTTGTACATTATTGTACTATATACTTTTGACTTTGTGTGTATTTTCTTTTTCATGCACGAGTTTCTCCTCAGCTGCTTATACTTTGCTTTGTGTTTGAATGCACAGATGACATCATCATTTCCCATATATTTTGGGTTTGCAAATGGCACTAGTTGACATAAAAAGAACATCGCTTATGTAGCTTGGGTCATCTACCACTATGGCGAGTTAGTGAGTTCAAGAGGTGTTGGTGCAATTATATGTCCAATAAACTACAATCATATAATATGTAAATCCGGTTTCGTAATCAATAGAGTTGATGTATTGTATGTACCAATAACAAATAATTGTCTATATCTATTGAGTATAGTCTATGTAAGAAAACTACTTATGAAACTAAACACTTTGTTTCACACCTTTCAAATAACACTCCACACATACAATTCAAAATCCAAAAAGCAAAATTGATTAGCAAATGTATAACTCATGATTCTTGTTCAGGGGATAGATCTTTCTCATTGTTGGCTCATGAACGATGGATATGGGATATGATTCTATCTCCTATAACAACCACACAGTCACTCATTAACATTATGGAAACTTAACTAAGATAAAAGAACTACTAGGCAGAGTATAAACACTCCATTGTAAGCGCATGTATGGGAGAGATGGAGGTCTTAAATGTACATGTATATGCAAAGTGACACCTGATTAATTCTAGGGAAGAAAGTCGAGTATGGTAGGATTCTCCATTACAGGTTCATGTACAGTGGAAGATAGAGATCCAAACCGTTCTTAGATATGCAGAATGGAAACAACACTATAGCATTTGTCTAGACAGAACGTTAAAGAACTTAAAGTAAATAATTGTCCTTGCACACTCACACAAAGATGTAAAACCATTACTCAGAGATATCATATACACAACTTTCTCTTATTCAAAAATACCAAACATCCAAAAGACCTGTTACCAAATGCAATGCTGAAACATATCAGAGAAGGAATTAAATGTTGTAATCAAAATCTGAAAATACTATGTTCACACACACACACAGGAAATCAGAACCATATTCACAATTAATTATAAAGAGTCTTACCTTAGTTGGTTCGGTGGGCCCTTGCCATACCAACAAGGTAAATCTTAATATAACTTACAGTAGAGAAGGTGTAAGCATATAATCTATAACAAAAATTATATCATTTCTTCATAAAATGGAGATACAATTCACAGTTGTTCCAAAACAAGACTTACAACATAAATGTGTTTTTCTTATATCTCTCTCTATATCCTATAATCTATGAGGCTGTCTCTTTTAAAGAGAAGCAGTCGTTACAACCCAAGTCTAAAGATAATCATCAAATGTTTGTATAATATTTGCAATTGGATGATATAGCGATTATTAAGGAACGATTTCATCCTCGTGACACAAAGTGCATGAGTGATGAAATGTATCGTGTATTCCAATGAATAGAGAATGTTCAAACCAACTGAATTCCTTGAACTCATCAAGAGCAATATCATCCCAAAAACCAAGCCTGGAAATTTGGAACATGTACCGGACACACACAGGCATACATGTCAGTATTGGATGAGCGTAACAATCGATATTGGACAAGTGTAACAAACAGGTACCAAATGCACACAGGCATACAAGATGGTACCGGATGAGCGTAACAAACAGGTATTGAATGCACACATGCATACAAGATGGTATCGGACGACCGTAACAAACGGGTACCGGATGACCTCAGCAACGAGTACCAGATGATCTCGACAACAAGTATTGGACGATCTCATCAACAAAACTGTTAGCATGAATTATTCTTGAACCATGCAAAGTGATTAGAAAGTTCTTTGAACATCAAATATTAGATCTAATTATTAATAAATCACTAGAAATTACAATTAAACATCAGTTACCTCATGGGTACATAAGAATTGCTTAAAGGCATGTCTAATGAGGAAACTAGGCAAAAAGTGCATCAGTATTAGGAAAAATTGGTTACAATATGGGAAAGATAAGGAAATTGGAGGTGACAAAAAGGAGGCTTAACATTTCCCCCATGCCTAAGTCATTGCATGTCCTCATTCAAAACTATTGAATCAGTCTTCAAAATTTCAAAACTAGTGTTGATCCTCTACCTTTCTTGAACATTAGTTGCCTGGTTTTAAGATATCCATCCCTGAAGCCTCATCCTTGATCTCCCTCTTAATGACTTGTGTATACTGAACTAGGCACAAACTTTATTCAGCTTGGTAGATACTTTACCATGCTCTTCCTATATTCTGTAGTTATTCTCCCTTAAATGTGTGTTCTCTTTCTTGATATGCCTATCCAACACTTTATACTCCTTTATTTCTTGCTTCAACCTTGCATTATGTTTTGTAATATTTTTAACTTTCATTTCCAACTGATGTTTGGTCAGAGAGCTGACTGGTTCTTGAACTTGTTTCTCTGTTATCTATTCCCTGGCTTCAACTTCTCTCCTTAAGTACTTTAGTGTTTTTGTCACTAATTTCTCTGCTTCACTAACAGTCGCTACATACATTTCGTCTTGCTCTGGTGAAATTGGGATGTCCACCAGATCTTCTGCAAAAGAAGGGACATGAAGAATTGGCCCACGACTAACCATACTACAATTGGTTCTTCGTCTTGGACCAAGGAATTCTTTGAGTTTTCTCACAGGAACAAGAATTTCTTCTTTAAACAATCTCCTCCTCTTCGTTTAGGCTCAGAACTGGGTACTGGACTTTGTTTGTCATGTTCCTTCTTCACTTTTCCTCTAGAGGGCTTAGGTGGACAGATTGGAATTTGTTATGTTTTTCCACTCCTTGTATTTCTATCAGAGGGCTTGGATGTAGGGGCTGAAACTTGTTCCTCTGGTGTACCCTTGGTATCCTTACTAGAGGTCTTGGATGTAGAGATTGGAACGTGTTCCTCTAGTGTACTCGTGGTCTTCCTGATAGAGGGCTTGGATGTAGGGACTGGAAATTGTTCCTCTAATGTACTCTCAGTCTTCCTTCTAGAGGATTGTGCTAGAGTACTACCTTTATTTTCTCTGCATTTCTTCTTGCATTTGAATATCAATTAAGAGTATTTTCTACTTCTCCACCTTTTTCTTTAGGCATTTCAACAATCACTCCTGGAGTATTCTCTGAAATTTCCCAACCCTGCTCTTGAGGTATTTCAAGAACTCCTTCTGGAATACTTTTTGTAATTTCCCCAACCTTCTCATGAGATACTTCAACAATTACCTAGGGGATAGTGTCTGCAACTTTCCCATCATCATTCCCAGACCTTTTCTTTTTTCTCCTTTTCATACTGATTTGAGTTTTACTTTTTGTGGGCAAGTATGGTTGAATGTTCTTGATATTGGATGATTGTGCCACCACAGGTGCAGGTTGTTCTTCGAAAACCGGTGTCTTCTCTTTTCTCAATTTACTTACAGATTGTGGTGAGCTAGGGCCAACAAGATCCATTGTTTTACTAAATTTATGTCCTTTCTTTATATTATCTCCCTTCTTTCTATCTGATCCTTTACTATGTTCCCCTGTGACACTCCCTTCTACAGACTTAGAAGTCTCGTGAGCAAAGTTTTTGTTAATAATTTCTTCCAACTAATGTCCCATTTTCTTAATTCATGAACAACCAAGAGTTTCATCAGCCCATGGTGATAAATACTAGTTTTGGGTTTCTTGGATGCGGACTTAACACCCCTCACCATCTTGTTCACACTCATCCATAGGAAATGAGTAAAGTCTGTGTATGGGCCTCCTTAAAAATGAAATTAAATCCTTAAATGATAAAGAAATGTTATTTCATACCTCCCTTCGCAAGTTAAAAATTTATGCAAGCAAACAAGCATTGTGCAATATTCCTCTTTGATCCAGCCTATAGAGATACATTTCGTCCAATATGGGTCCAGGTGCTCAAGTTTCAATATTTTTTGATAGATTCCCTTGTCCACAATGATGTCTTTGAAATAATTCTCTCCAATGGAAGGTAACCCAGTCACCTTGGCTATGGTAGCTTCAGTAATTATTAGTTTCGGATCCCCCAACTGGACACTCTCCCTGTCATAACTTTGGATGAAGGCACGAGATACTCCATCATGATGTCCTCTAAATTTTTCCAAGAAGATAACCCAGCCATCCTCTTCAAATTTTTCTTTGCAAGCTTGATACTCCTTCATCTCTTTGTACATATGAAACATTGGTTCGTTCCTGTCAACCCCCATGTCGGCTTAAAAAATAGGTTTTTAAAACAAATATAGGCAACAGAACTTAGGCGGGGGTTTGGTATTGGATGTAACACTTACGATAACAGGGTGATGAAGGTAGAGTAACAGGATAGTAGGAGTGGATCAAGTGGTGTATAAAAAAAAAAATGGTTAATTAACGCTCATCTGGAAGAGCGTGTATAATGAAATCGAGAGGACAACGGCCAATTCTTTGAAATGATAGCGAGGTAAGGAAGGAGTCAGAAATCATGACTCAAGATCATGTTCATGGATAAGGTGACGATCATACCCACAAGTAGCGTCACATACCTTTCTTACCGAGTTCCGCAATGATTACAATGAATATGGGGGATGTGACCAAAACGCATCATTAGATAACATTCGACGTCATAAGTTTAAACAACATGAGTTCATAGGAAGTGGTATAATCATAGTTTTTTCATCATACAGACGGGAATTTTTGACAAGATATGTCATACTGGACGATCACCTTATAAAGAGAGTCTTGTACATTATCATTGATTTCGAAACTAGGGGAATCATGAAAAACTTCGAAAAATAATGATATGAAGGTTTAGTGATTCCAAAATAACAAGGGAATGTGAGGGTAACCATATGTAAAATGCAAAATTCATGTGATTTTTAATAAAAAGGAATAAACATTGAGTCCATACCTCTATATTACCTTGGAATGTATTCGAACCATTAAATATAGATCAAGAACAATGTTACCAAAATCCTCTTCGTCAATATCATATTACAGATTCGGTACCGGATCACC
Source organism: Picea engelmannii (assembly GCA_009831015.1). Taxonomy (NCBI): domain Eukaryota; kingdom Viridiplantae; phylum Streptophyta; class Pinopsida; order Pinales; family Pinaceae; genus Picea; species Picea engelmannii. The sequence goes on along the minus strand of ML828520.1, from coordinate 52,551 downwards.
ACAACATTGTCGTTTAGTACCGGACCAGTATAGAAAATTTGTTTCAGTACTGGACCAATGCAAAGAGTTGTGTCCAGTACCGAATGAACACATAGGTGAATATTGTTGCAGTACTGGAACAACAGGTAGACTTGTCCAGTACCATATGAACATAGAGGCAAATATTTGCAGCACCGAAACAACACAGAGATGTTATCTAGTACCAGAACAACATAGATATTTTATTTTGGTACCCAATGAAAATTTGATAAGGTACCTGGTGGCGGATTCTATAGACTAGAACTTTGTAGGTTGTATTTTGTAGTGATTACTGGCATCTGTTGTTTCTTATGGAGGAGAACACATGAATTTATTCTGTTGTGGGACCATATAGGTAAAACAACAAACATCACACTGGTACTGAAACTCTAAAATTGCAGCGGGAGAAAAAAATGAGGCAAAAGAATTCAATGATTGGATTCCAATCTCTATAACAAGAAGGCAACTACAGTTGGACATCCCCCTTTAGAGGTGAAGAACCTCCTCTTTTGGAACCAAACAAACCATTGTTTTCATTGCCACTCCCATTTTATTGAAAACCAAATCCTAACTACTATTATCCTGTGGATTTTTCTCGAGCCCGAGTCAATTAATGCTCATCGGTATTTTAAATTTTTAGGAGTCTCAAAAACTTAAAGAAAACTCCTTATACTCTCCTGTGTATTTTTATCGAGCACGGTTCAGTTAGTGCTCGCCGGTGTTTTCAATTTTTAGGAGTCTAAAAAACTTAAAGAAAACTCCTTATATTGTCTTGTGGATTTTTCTCGAGCTCAGGTCAGTTAGTGCTCGCCCGTGTTTTCAATTTTTAGGAGTCTGAAAAACTTAAAGAAAACTCCTTTTGGTTTCTTTCCCATGAGTAAACTATCAGGGTTGGGTAAAGGAATAAACTCTCCTCTGGAAAACGTCCTCTTTATTGCTTATCTACATGAGAACATAATCGACTTATTCCCTTGTTAGCAATACAACAAAGGAATCATTATCTAAAAAACACCTATATATATACATGTATGTACAAAATTAAATCAAATCACACAACAAAAACTTACAGTGGTGGTTTAGCGAGAGCGGAACCCCTCTTGCTTACCAATTGCATTTCTGAATTCTGAAGAACTTGTTTGATAAAATCCTCTTTAGACAGGGGCTTATGATAGACTTTCAATCGATTCCCATTCACAACAAAGGAGGTCTTATCTTCATCAATATTATTTATCTTCACTGAACCGTTGTCATAAACTGTGTCTACTTCATAAGGTCCCAACCATTGAGTGGAAAATTTACCTTTAAAATTCTTGAACCTACTGTCATATAGAAGGGCCCAATCACCGGACTGAAAAGATTTCTTCTTGATATACTTGTCATGCCATTTGGTCCTTTGTTCTTGAATAAGTGTAGTCCTCTGTAGAGCATCTTGTCTAATTTCATCAAGTTCATTTAGCTGCACTATCCTCTATTTTTGGGCTTCATCCAAATCCATTCCCAATTGCATAACAATCCTGAAATTTTTTACTTGAAATTCTATGGGAAGCAATCCCATACACTAATTCATAAGGTGTATGTCCTGTGGTGTTTCTCCAAGTTGTTATGTAGGCCCATAAGGCTTTAGGCAACCGATTCACCCAATATTTATGGTGTAATTGAACTATCTTGGTAAGTATAGCCTCTATCACTTTGTTGGTTGATTATACTTGTTCATTTTCTTGGGGGTGATAAGGTGAGGATTTCCTATGTTTAATTTAATATTGTTCAATAATAGCTTTGACCAGATTGCAGATAAATTGGGTTCCTTGGTCTATAACTATTTCTTGAGGCACACCAAAACGAGAAAAGATGTCTTCGAATAGAAAATCAACAATTGATTGTTCATTTGCAGAGTACAAAGCTTTAGCCTCTACCCATTTAGTCACATAATATTTACAAACCAGTATATACCTTATTCTTCTAGACATGGGGTTGATAGGGCCTACAAAGTCCAAATCCCATTTCTCAAATGGTTCAATCGCTACCTGAGTTTGGAGAGGCATCTCATCACTTGCAGTTGGTTTTCCCATCCTCTGAAAATCATCACAACCGGCCACATATTTCTTTGCATCCCTGAAAATGGTTGGCCAATAGTAGCATGTGTGCAGTATTTTGTATTTCATCCTATTATCAGCAAAATGGCCCCCACATGGGCCATCACGACAGTCTTTGAAGATATCATACATCTCATCTTCCCGTAGACATCTTCTAATCACCAAATCAGGTCCTGTATGGTATAGACAGTCATCATGCCACATATAATTTGCACTCAGCTGAATAATCCTTTGTTTTTCTCGAAGGGACAAATTCTAAGGTAATTTCCCTATTACAAGATAGTTTGCCACATTTGCATACCAAGGAATATAAGTAGAAATAGAAAACAGACTTTCATCTGGAAAATTGTCATCCACTAGGGCATTATCACTTGTATGAATGAGTCTCAATAAGAAATCAGCAACAAGGTTATCTTTGTCAGGTCTATCAATGATAGTAATATTGAATTCTTGCAATAGTAGTATCCATCTAGTAACTCTAGCATTTGTCACGGGTTTATTCATTAAAAACCTAATAGCTTAGTGATCTGTGTGTACAAAAACCTCATACCCTATTATGTAGTGTCTGAATTTATTAATGGCATGAAGTACTAATAAGAATTCATTTTCAGTGACAGTGTAATTCACTTCAGTATGGGAGATATTTTTGCTGACAAAGTAGATAGCATATGGAAGTTGGTTTTCTCTTTGTCTTAGTATGTCTCCCAAAGCGGTATCTGGGGCATCAGTGCATATATGAAATGGAAGAGACCAATTTGGTCCTATTAACACAAGGGAATTGGAAAGATTTTTCTTTAAAATTTCAAAAGAAATCTGACATTGCTCATCCTAATGGAATTCAACCTCCTTTGCTAATAATTTGAACAGTGGGGTAGCCAAATTTGTGAAATTTTGAATAAATCTCATGTAATATCCAGCATGCCCCAAGAAGCTTCTAACTTCTTTTTGTGAGCTAGGGATTCTGATTTGAGAAATAATGTCAATTTTATAAGGATCTACTCGTATGCCAGTATCGGAAATATGATGACCCAAGACAATCCCCTCGATGAGCATCATTCTAGATTTTTCATTGCTGAGGGAGAGATTAGTCTCTTTACACCTGATCAATACTTTCTCCAAATTGTCCAATGCTTATTGAAAATCATCCCCATATACTGTGAAGTCATCCATATAGACTTCTACAGAGTCATGGGTTAAATAAAAAAAATGGCTAGGACATCCCTCTAAAAGGTGGCAGGGGCATTAAACAACCCAAAGGGAATAACCCTATAAGTATAAGTACCCCATGGACAAGTGAATGTGGTTTTCTCCTGATCTTCAGGGGCAATTCGGATCTGATTATACCCACTAAACCCGTCTAGGAAAGAAAAGTACCTCTTCCCAGATAAGGTGTCCAAGACCTGGTCTATAAAAGGTAAGAGAAAATAGTCTCTATAGGTAGCCTTGTTCAACTCCCTAAAGTCCACACAAATTATCCACTTGCCATTTTTCTTGGGGACAATGACTAATGGAGACACCCATTTGTTATCTGAAATAGGGTAAATGAAATTGACATGCAAGAGTTTTTGAAGCTCTTCTTTCACTATGTCTTTTAAGGTTGGGTTCATTCTTCTTTGGGGCTGCCTAACAGGTCTGATTTCATCATTGGTGTAAATATGGTGTATACAGGTGTCAAGGTGAATTCCTTTCATATCAGAGTAATCCCATGCAAAATATATGAACTGACCTTGGATCATTCGGATCATTTTTTGTTGTTGATCTGATTCTAGGCCAAAATTTATACACAGGGATTTCTCGGGACTGATTTCAATAGTTTGGACATTTGTCTTCTCTTATTCACTTATTGTTGGTATAGTAAATAATGTATCAGTGGAGGGATGCCAAACCTCCTGGAACTCAGGGCTGAAAATATGTGTGAATTCTGGGAAAGATTGAGGATACTCAATGCATTCTGCATTGGTTAAAAATAAGCTTAAGAAATTTTCTTCGGTTTGTTCTTGAACTCCCTTTGATTGATCAAGTGTTAACAAAAGTTGAGCACAGTTCTCCTCCCCATAGGGATTCTCCAACCATACTGGAACTTCAGTAGTTGGTTGGGCAGGAGGAAAGAGAACAAGTTTGTGACTGTGGGTCCCATTAGAAATTGTCATCTCCCCAAACCGACAACTAATAAATGCATCAGCAGTGGCCAACCAAGGTCGACCAAGCACAACTGGATTCCTAGGTTTTGAGGATTTTGAATGAATTACCAAGAATTCCACAAGATTCTCCCAGGAAGCTAAGGTAACTGTTACATCATCTAGGCTTCATGTTAGGCTAATGGCTGATTTGTCTGCCAATTCTAGCAAGGTCTGTGTTGGCCTTAAATGATTTAGTTGCAGTGTACGCATGGTATCAATAGTCATAACATTTATTGCTTCTCCTAGATCAATAAGGGTGTTTGACAAAGAAATACCATTAATTTCTACAGTCGCCACTAGATTTCCTAGATCATTATATTTGGATGGAATTTATGATATAAATTCTGATAGTTGTCCAACCACTTTTATGACAGGAGGTTCCTTCCTCTTCCTTCTAGGATTTTTTATGCAAATATCCCTTATAATTTTATCATAGATAGGAATATATTTAATTGCTTGGATTAGGGGAATATTTACACATACATTCCTTAGTTCAACTTCCAAGTCATGTCCTAGAGGTACCTCAAGTTTCTTCACAACTAGTCTTTTTGGATAGGGTGGAGGATTAGCTTCCTGAGGTATTTCTGATGGTTGAGGAGTGTGAGGGGGAATTTCCTCTTGTACATAGGTGTCTTATTCTTCATTGGGTTGGTCATCTATATGTTCTTACTCTCTAATAACCATTGTAGAATTTGGTTTATTCAAGACTTTCCCAGATCTCAATTGAATTTCATTTAGTGAAGTAGGATTTATTACATAAGTTGGAAAAGTTTACACTTCAAGGTTCTGTATAGGTTGAGTAGGTCTATTGTTTGGATTAGGGATGGGTTGTGCAAGAATAGGGGTAGGCCGAGGGGGATTTGGATTAGGTGCAGCTTGGATTTTTTGTTGTTGATTTGGGTTCAAAGGCAAGGTGAGTTGTGGTTGTAGCTGGGAATGTGGAAGTAAAGCAAGTGGATTAAATCTAGGTAACAACTGAGAGATATTTGAAGGATATAGTTGATAAGTAGGAAGAATTGGTGTTTGAAAAGGAACATTCCCATATGCATGGCTTCTCCATCCTTGTTTCCAAGGTTGGACTTGTGGTTGATGATGTGTCCATTGAGGATAAGGCATTGGAGGAATCCAATGTTGTTGTGGATATTGCATGGTAGGGTCGTAGAACATGTTAGGATTTTGTTGTCTCCATGCCCTATTGGGGAGATATGATGTTTCTTGAGGTTCTCCCCCTCCCTTAAAAATGTATTTTAGTCCAGGTAATGAAGGGCACTCCTTGGTAGGGTGATATTTTGTACAAAGGCCATAGATTTAGATAACATTAATAGGACATTCTTTTTCATGGTGCTTCTTCCTGCGCCAAGGACATAATATTGTTAAAGTAGCATTTTCTTCTTGTTGTTTATTTTTTATTTTCATGGTGTCCAAATGGATATTGATTGCATTTAGGATGTATGTTTTGAATTTTTCAAGTAGATTCCCTAATTTTATCCTTGTAACACCTCCTGGAACAGGTTTGTTAGATATGTCTATAGGATCTCTTACACTTTTTCTTGTTTTGGCTTGGCTGTGAGAGTACCTTTTACAATACTCTGCAATGTTTGCAAACGGTTTCTGATACACATCCCCAGAATTCATGAGGTTTAGTACCTCGATTCAGTCATCCCTTATACCCTTTAGGAGGATGGTTCTCACTGTGGCAATTTTTTTTGTCTTTTGATAGTTATATAGGAACCTTTCTAGGTAATCTTCCAAACTTTCCTTCTTAGATTGTTGCATTTTAAATATGTCATTCCTAGCATTGCTAGGTCTGCAATAGTCTTGATATTTCTAGAGGAATTTCTCCTTCATGCCATCTATTGGCCCTTCACCAAGTTTTGAGGAAACATTGGTTGTGTTTGACCACTTTTGGGACTTCAACGGGCTGGTCGAAGATGGAGCACCAGGCGGAGCTGAGATCACGGGATCTCACTTATTTTGTGGACTTGTGGACCCAGCAAAGGGTTTACTAGGTTTTATGTAATGGTTTATGGGATGTCATCCCATGGGTTTACCCATGTTTAGGCCTTTTTGTAAAAAGTATATATAGGAAGGAATGTAATGTAGAAAGTAGTAGAATCTTAGTGCAAGCGATGTAAGAGATTTGGTTGATTTGGTTGATATGTTGGTAAGGCTCTGTGCTAATAAGAAGTTGGCTTTGTGCCTTGACCTGATTTTGGGAAGGAGGATATGGTGTGCAGTGCGCAGATCGTCTGTCCTCTGCGGAATTGGGCTCTGTGGCTTTGTGCACAGGATAAGATAAATGTAAGAAGATTGAATACTAATAAAGAAGAATAAGAAGTTGGTGGATGTAGCCCCACACTAGGGTGAACCACGTATATCATGTGTCTTCATATGCTTTGTGCGATGTGATTTATGTTGTTTATATGCTTAGTGTTGTTGTTATAGTGTATGATGAATGCATCTGATGTTGTTGCTTAGTTATTAATGGTATTAAAGGTAAATGAATGCTAGATCTGAGCTAATGCTACGTGCTAAGTAATTGGAAGTGCTTGATCTTTATTGTTATTGCGTGGATCTATAATAAGGGTTTAATCTGCAATGTGAATGAGACTCAAGAACTAATGCATATTGTTGTCTAAAGTGATTTGCTAAGTGTTGTAATCACATATCTGTGTCCCAGCCTGGTTGTAGACACATGAGTCCTACAACCCCCCCTACCTCTACCTCAGGTGAGACTTCATTTGCTTCGCAGGTGTTGCTGAAAGGGCCGGTAGTTAGGGTTTTGTTGGTGCATTGTTGAAGTGTTGAACCCTGGGTCTACCCCTGTGCCAACAAATGGTTCTGTTGTCGGGACCTGAAACTGTGATTGTTGGGAACTGAAGAAAAGAGAAATCTTTGTGCGTAGATCTGTTGTTGTAGTGCACAGTATTCTACTTGACTTGCAAATCTTTGTGCTAAGAAAGAAACCTAATCTGAAGAAAAGAGGTAAGATCTTAAAGCTTTGTGCTCTGGTAAGGGTAAGATAAGTGAAAAATTTTATTTTGAAAGCATGAATCTAGGTATGTTTGATAGGTTTTTTCCTAGTTTGAAAGTTAGGGTACAGTTAGAAGAAAGAGTTGATCTGAATAAATTTGATAGAAATAGAGAAAGATATGTTATTACTATGCATAGAAAGAATTTTTGGACTAACAAGTGGATGCAAGAACCTAGAAAGAATTTTTGCAAATTGCAAGTCTATCACTGTGATCCCAGTGCGTAGTACATGAGAGGTTGGGGATCGTTTAAAAGAGAGACAGGATTAACACTATGTTATAATTGTAGAAGACCGGGACATCTTGCTAAGGAATGCCTTGGTACAGGTCCTATTTGTCTTTGTTGTAAATCCTTTGGTCATGAGGTTGAGGATTTCCCAAGGATGATTGCTAAAGTTGAAAAGATGAACATGAGACAAGAAAACTATAAAGAAGGTCAAGAGACTAAGGATAGGTTAAAGAATCATAAAATGAAAGAGTCTGAGACTATGTTAATACAGTTAAAAGAAGTAATGGATTATCACAGAGACATCAGTTTACCAGAGATCCTGAAAGAAAAACAACACATAGTTACAAGAATAGAAGACTTCGACATAGACTATGTATTGGATGAAGAAACACACGTGAACATTATGCCATAAAACACTTAGTAAATTTTGGGAAAGCCTGGTATGGTACCTTCATTGGGAAGGATAGGCTTGTTTAAAGGAAAGATGATAACCCTATGTGGAAGAGTTACTAATGTACCTATGATTGCTCATGAAACATCGACTGAAGAAGAATTTGAAGTCATTAAGTTTGTTGAGAACAACGCTTCTTTTCCACTTTTGTTAGGAAAGACTTGGATTGAAAAGGATCAAATCATAAGGAAAGCAGAGGAGGAAACCATAGAAAAGAAAAAGAAATAACTAAGAGATCTCATAGCTAGAAGAATAGATCGACTAATAAAAGAACGAGAAGTTGAGTCGAAGCAACAGAATGAAAGAGAAGTAGCTGCCAAAGTTGAAAGAACGCAAAAGGGTTTGAAGGACCTATCCATGCAAGAAAGAAGAATACCTACCCTAGAGTTAATAAGAGAAGAGGTATTACCTTTGAACTCTTTGAAAGAACATCAGCAGCGCGAAGTCACGATGCTAAGAGAAGATAAGAATAAGAATGGAAAGAGGAATCCAAAGACTCAGATCACAGGAAAGAAGGCAAGGAAGCTCAGTAAGAAGAAAGCCAAGTTAGAAAAAGTACAGAAAGTTCCAGAGAAGACTTCGCAGGAGGTAGATCTGCAGAACTTGAGCCTCGTCGGAATAGTAAAACCACGCAGAATGGGACTTCGCCACAACAAATCTATATGATCGTTGGAGGCACCCCAGCCGTTAGAATGATGCCCCAGAATGGCTAGAAAACGTAGTTGTGATCGAATGGACCATTGATACCATGCCATAACGGACGGATTCGCATTGATGGACGCAGTCCTGCCCATTGGAGGAATCAGTTATGACGCTTGCTTATTTAACCTGTCGGACGCTGCACCGGGACCACTTTTTGCCACCCGTGATTATCTGAGCTAACAGAGAATCGATTGTATATCGCACTGTGATTTATGGATCTCATCGTCTGTTTGATTACCTCACTTGTATGTTCATCTGCCCGATCTATTTGGTTACAAGTTTGAATGTCGGGTGAACCTAACGTGATAGAGAAGTCTGTGGAGGAGATTCTCATGGAGCTCATGGCTGAGAGAGTTATGTTTGTAGGAATAAAAACATCATTGACTAGGGGACTGCAAGCATCCCCCTCGACTAGACATCATTCTAGCCATACTACTGAGAAGCTAAGAAATCACCGTGACAATTGGTCTAATGCGAAGAAAATCTCGTCGGTCTTGCCAGATTATATACCAGCTTTGGATATCGCGGTTAATTGTGACAGTATCCCCCATGACTTTGAGTACACGTTGATCATTGCATACATCTCGAAGGGGATACGCGTAGTTGGACCCCAGTTAGGATAGATCCCAGCTTTGAAGAACAACGACTTTAACCTCGGAAATAGGAAGAACTATGCGATGCTCATGCCGCATAGGTATTTGATGAAGATGACTAGGAAGAAGTCGTGCATAGTATCTCGGTCGTGGATTAAGGAGCTCTTAAAATCAATGATATTGAACGTGATGAAGATCCCTCACTTTGGTCGACATCAGGAGGTTAACGCTTGCGTTAAACTCCTCCTATCATGCTATCACAGAGAATATCTATGGCTCGACAACCACGTCACTTTGGATCCGATGTTGATCCACCTAATCACAGGACTGAGCATGCAGGGACCAGACCCTCAGCAGTTCTACACATGGAAGACTTTAGATCACTCCCTAGCACAGCAAATAAAGGAGGATTATGGTGATGTAGAGAAGGGAAAGCGAGGCTACAAGGTAGCCTACATCCAGGATGGCGCAGTGCACCTATCTTGTCAGCTTATAGTTGGCAAGCTCATCAGAAATAACCATCCCACGCAGGTCACAGGATTCGTAGTGGACCTCGCAGGAAAGTGCGTGGAGGGGATGCAAATGAACTGGGCGAGTTACCTCGTCAACAAGCTCGAGAAGGAATGTCGTGAAGCGCAGGATCAAGGATATGAATTCCATTTGAGTTGGTTACTTGTACTGATCGCATTTGTCGCTTGGCATATGCCGGGAGGAGTGACATTTCCAAAAGTTGAGCCATCGGAGTCGTTGGCCGCAAGGTTCTCTACCTTGTAGTATACAAATGATATGTTGAAGCAGTGGCAGTCAAACATTGTCTTCCATGCCTACTACCAGCAGTTGAAGCGTGTTATTGAGGCATTTCCAAGAATGACACCAAACACATTGCACCAGTATAGACCGCTAGTGAAGTTCCGCGCAGATCGACACTTTATCTACATCATTGCGCACAGGGATGAGAGTAAGGAGGATTTGCAGTCCTATTATAAGTTGACCAATGAATACAAGGAGGAGATCACTAAAGAATGGTTGGCATATTTTCTTGTACCAATGGAAGATGTAGAAATCTCTAAGCCTGACATCATTGGAAGCCCTTTGATCACCTGAGTCGAGCATGACGGATAGACTAGCACAAAGAAAAAGGAGGAAGTGCAAAACATATAAACTGATGAGGAGGACAACACCTCGGAGGAAAGTGGACCTGACTAGCCCACAGTAGGAGGAGGAGACAAACTAAATCAAGAAGAAGGAGGGGGGTAAGGAGAAAATAAAGGAAAAGGTGAAGTTACACCGTCGAAGGATCCCGCTCCCGAGGTCGAAACATTGAAGAAGAGGAAGGTTTCTCCACAGAAACCCTCATCAAGAAAGAAGACGTGCGCTAGTAAGCCCAAGATGAAGGCCACACTCATAGAGGAAAACGTCGATCTAATCATCACAGCTGTGGAGGATGCTTCAGAGGATATCTTGCAGAAATACAGATCAAAGAAGGAGATGTTGTATGAAAGAATCAAGAAGGAGCTGAAGGAGATACAACAAGCCATCCATTCGATCTACGCAAGTACCTATTGCACCTTCTTCATCGAAGATTGCAGAATTGGGGGATGAGCCCGCCCAATTACAAAGGCTAGCAGATGCAATAGAGGCTCAACTTCATCGATTCCATGAAGAAAAGGAGAAGGCTACAGAAGCCTTGAAGAAAGAAAAGGAGGAGGTCTTAGAGCAAATATGAGTTGTGCAGTCTTGCGTAACTGCCTACGAAAAGGAGAAAGATGAAATTCGGGAAATGTTCGAGGAGGACAATGCAAAGATACAGAAAGAAAAAGACCAGCTGCTCATAGAGAAGACTGCGGTCAAAGAGGCAGTGACTAAAGAAATTATCTCTATGTCAAGCTTGGCATAGGAGCAACCAGAGTCAGTCGAGATGCAAGTGAGGAAGCTCATTGAGTCCATTCAGCAGCTTCAAGCATGGATAACGAAGTTATAGATCCAAGCAGTGTCGAGCACTCCGCAATAAGTGCGCGATCAGAGAGAGGAAGTCACCAAGAGCGCAGTTGGAAGGATCAGGACCCTCACCTCAGAATGTAAGTAGTTGAGTGATATAAGTGTGAAAACATATGAATGTCTCATAGAAGATCCAGAGTTGAGTAAACTGGAAGCACAACTACAGGAGGCGCAACAGCAGGCATCCACCATGTAGGTGCAAATGAAGCTACTCACTGCATTCGAGTGGATGAAGAGATCACAGGAGTAGCACGTAGTCCAACAGAAGAGTCATGGAGGTTACACAGAGACTACAGTCGGTGTAGGATGAAGCCTGCATGGTTTTTGAAGATATTGAAGGACAAGGACCATAGCTAGACCAAGTGGTTGTGACAGTGGAACAACGCCTAGAAGGTCATGTTACAAAGCAAGTGATCCAGGAGTTCACCGAGCAGGAGGCTCTAGCGAAGTAGTAAGTCGAGGCATCTCGAGCTAATCTTGAGGCCTTTGAAGCAGCGTTGCCCAGATCTGAGTGACTCAGGACGAGTCACAGGTGAGTGTTGGGGACCTGTTGGCCCCTGACCAAGTTTTGAGGAAACATTGGTCATGTTTGACCACTTTTGGGACTTCGACAGGCTGGTCTAAGATGGAGCACCAAGAGGAGCTAAGAGCGCGAGATCTCACTTATTTTGTAGACTTGTGGACCCAACAAATGGTTTACTAGAGTTTATGTAATGGGTTATGGGATGTCGGCCCATGGTTTTACCCATGTTTATGCCTTTCTGTAAAAGTATATATAGGAAGGAATGTAATGTAGAAAGTAGTAGAATCTTAGTGCAAGCGATGTAAGAGATTTGGTTGATTGGCTATGTGCATGATATGTTGGTAAGGCTTTGTGCTAATAAGGAGTTGGCTATGTGCCTTGACCTGATTTTGAAAAGGAGGATCTGGTGCGTGGTGCACAAATCTCTTGTCCTCTATGGATTTGAGCTCTGTGGCTTTTTGCACATGAGTAGATAAATGTAAGAAGATTGAAGACTAATAAATAAGAAGAAGAAGTCGGTGGACGTAGCCCCACACTGGGGTGAACCACGTATATCTTGTGTCTTGATATGCTTTGTGCGATGTGATTTATGTTGTTTATATGCTTAGTGTTGTTGTTATAATGTATAATGAATGCATCTGATGTTGTTGCTTAGTGCTTAATGGTATTAAAGGTAAATGAATGCTAGATCTAAGCTAATGCTATGTGATAAGTGATTGGAAGTGCTTGATCTTTATTGTTACTGCATTGATCTGTAATAAGGGTTTAATCTGCGATGTGAATGAGACTCAAGAACTAATGCATATTGTTGTCTAAAGTGCTCTGCTAAGTGTTGTAATCACAGATCTATGTCCCATCCTAGTTGTAGACACAAGAGTCCTGCAACCCCCCCTACCTCTACCTCGGGTGAGACTTCATCTACTAATCCAGGTGGATATCGATGGCCAGCCACCTTTTCCTACTGGCTCAAAACAGTTTTTTGGCAATTTTGGCAATTTACTATTTTTAGCAGTTTTTAACTTTCGGGGCCATTTTGAGGGCCCAAATAAAGGTTTTTCAAGATAGAGATTATAAATGATAGCTGAAGTAATAATTGAACTCCCAAAATGAATCTCCTCGACGATACCTTTCCAACGAGCTATAATATGCCTAAAATGGAGATCGTATGCAAAAGTTAAGACCCCGGGAAGTTGATGTACTAACTTACCCAAACGGGGCCCACATGATTTTTGGCGCTTCATCTCCTAGGGTTAGGTTTTTGGATGTCTAGGAATTTTTGCATTCCTGTTTATTGTAAAAAGGCCTTCAGAGCCTCACTGTAATCATCTTCTTTCAAATGCAAGTAGCTGTCACATCTCTTCTCAGAGATAAGTTGCCACCATTCTATCGAGTCTTTCACTCTGTATTTTACAGTCTCTGTACATTTATTTCATTAATAGAAATCGTGTATTACTGTATATCTATGTCTATGGTTGCATCTCTGATATATTTCTGTTATATTATTGAATATCTGTGATATCTCTGTGCATTTCTTTATTATATCTCCGATCTCATTTCATGCCGAAAATAATCTGGATCAATGGTATCAGAGCAGGTTGTTCTTGGTCCTTTTTTCAGTGCATGTCCCCGACGAGGTCTAAGTATATCAATTTGGGTCTTGATATTGTCTCTCTTGAGGACAATCATTCTCACACACCCAAGAAACCCTCAATGGCAGAAGAAAATGAAAACGATGAAGAAGACGATCCTATCAGTCTGTTGCTTGAGCAAGCTCTCACGCGACAGAGGGACGAAATGATGGAGAATTTTTCCCACATCCTTCAACACCTGCCGATAGAAACAGGCGCATCTTCATCAAGAAGCCACTTTGGAGGCACCTCACCTTTCAAGGTACAAGTTAATTTTGATATTCCTGTATTTGAAGGACAGATAGATGCAGAAGCCCTAGACAAATGGTTAAATTTGCTAGAAGGTTATTTCTCTGTTCACAAATTTTTCGAAAAAGAAAAGATCACCTTCGCACTCCTTAAAGCTCTCCCCCATGTCAAACATTGGTGGGAATCTTATTGGGAGCAGAGTTCCACAGAGTATTCTGAAATATATGGGGCCAATCCCACTTGGGATTTTTTTGTGGATGCGGTAAAGGAACAATATTACCCTATTGGAAACTATGAGGACCAGTACATGAGATGGACCACACTACGGCAAGGGAGGGGCCAAGAAGTTCCGGAGTTCACCAATACCTTCCATACCTTGCGCACCAAGCTGGGTATCAAAGACTCTGAATGACAATTGGTTCTGAAATACCGTGGGGCTCTACACAGATACATCCAAACTGAAATGGATTTTCTGGACATCTCATCACTCGGTGTTGCCTATCAATATGCTATTAAAATCGAGCAGAAATTTAAGCACCAGAACAAACGGGATTTTGGTTCTGCAAATTCGCAACAACCAAAGTATGACAAAGATGTTCCTAACAAACAGTCTCCTAAAAACCAGTCCAAGCCACATGAAAAGAAGGGTCACGGGAAGACAAAGAAGGACACCGGAAAATGGTGTGATTTCCACAAAATCCCCTGGCACAACACTAATGAATGTCGCTCAAAACAGTCATTGGTGGTCGAGATCAAAGACAAGGAGCCGAACCCTGATTCAGAATCTGATTCTGAAAATACTGGTAAAGGACAGATCATTGACGCAGACCCCACTGCTATTATCGCGACTGCAACAATTCAACCAGAAGAACCAACATATCCTGAAGAGGGGGAGCACCTNCACATATGTGGGTGAAGGGGACCCCGCTACATTTTATTGTTGATAGCGGAAGCCAGAAGAACCTCATCTCAACAGAGGTCGTCAAACAATTGGGATTGTCAACAACACCACACCCGCAACCATACAACATCGGGTGGCTTCGCCAAGGACGATATCTTCATGTCAGCCAGCAATGTTGATTGTCATATGGCATCCAACCCTTCAAGGATGAGGTATTATGTGATGTTGCCCCACTAGATGTTTGTGATGTTCTCTTGGGGAAACCATATATGTGGAAGCGCCACGTTGTTTATGAGTCTCGACCCCGCAGTGTCATTGTTTCTCTGGGGGGTCATCTCTATAGAATACCAGAGGTAGTTTCGACTACTGTTCCACCTAAAAAATGCCGCAAGGTAGTATCTCATACTGCAAAATTCAGCTTCTTCACAATCTGTTCAAAAGGGGAATAGAAGGACATTGCAACCACTACAGCTTCACCCCAAGCACCTTCTATCCAACAGAAGTAGATCGACAAGGTTGCAGCAAAGCGCAAATATTCCTTATGCACACCATCCTCTCATGTAGCTTGACTTGTTGAATAGCCTCAGCCTCAACAGGTTCGTGACATACTTCCACAAACTGAGCAGCGTGACGTCTCCAGCAAGGCAAGCAGCTCACCAAGATGCAGATTCAACAAACGCTTTTCCCTCTCCCTCGGGAAGTCAACTCAATGGATACCATTGCTTCCTAAGGAGGGAGGATTGATGGTGGATATCAATGGCCACCCATCTTTTTTTACGGGCCCAAAATAGTTTTCTATCAAATTTGGCAATTTACTATTTTTAGCAGTTTTTAACTTCCGGGGCCATTTTGAGGGCCGAAATGAAAGTTTTTTTAGATCGAGGTTCTCAATGATAGTTGAAGGCATAATTGAGCTCCCAAAATGAATCTCCTCGATGATACCTTTCCAATTACCTATCATATGCCTAAAACAGAGATCTTATGCAAAAGTTACAACCCCGGGAAGTTGATGTACTAACTTACCCAAACGAGGCCCACATGACTTTTGGCGCTTCATCTCCTAGGGTTAGGTTTTTGGATGTCTAGGACTTTTGGCATTCCTGTTTATTGTAAAAAGGCCTTCAGAGTGTTAAGTTCCTAACCCGCACATAGGTAGATCAATGTATTCGGATGTAATAAAGGTCAATATTAATAAGACCTTTCAATAAAATAGAATAAGGCGGATGTAAGAAGACCTAATAGAAGCTTCCGCTTCTAGAAGGATATTCCT
>ML828520.1:0-11158 GCA_009831015.1 Picea engelmannii | reverse complement strand
CTTAAAATTTATGATAAATTAATATATCTAATAATATTTTGAATTAAATTCAATATATATTTTTAGATACAATAATATATTTAATAATATTGAATTAAATTATTTATATTTTGAATTAAACAGTGGGTTTAATGGTTGAGAATATGTGTTTTCTCCTAAAAGCTCATAAGTTCAAATTCAAAGGGGATAAGATATGATATTTGGGTCTTGTACACCAATTTGATGTTTGGCTTGCAATGACCTGAAAAATAAATTATTATTATTCATTTTCTTATGATTTATTTGTTTATTAATTTTTCAAACACCAAACACCACTGTTTGGAGACATTTGCCCAAAATCCTAGGAGAAATTGTTAGATTCAATTTGAATTTGGTAAGATAAACACTTTAAAATATTTACAATACATCATGCATCCTCAACTTTCAAACTGCTTTGTCTAACTCTTCTACGAAATGTTTCGAATCTGCACAAAATCATTATTTTTTGTTGTTTAAAATCCGAATCTGCACGAAATCATTATTTTTTGTTGTTTAAAATCCAGTTTTAAATGTAGAAATAGACCAAACATGTTGAAAACCCTTGAGACACTTGAATTAATTATACAGAAATAATCACTCAAATCTGAGTATCTAATAATTTCCTACACCAATTACAGGAGAACATTCATTTAATAGAACATTTATACATTCATTTTGTGGAACATTTAAACTACTTATAAATGTACAATACACTGGAATTACATCAAAATCAAATTTAAAAAAAATAATATTATTATTACATTTAAAAAAAATTGTAATTTTACAAAAGTTAAAATTTACATCAAAATCAATTTTAAATTAATTTATTTGTAAAATTTAAAATTTTATTAAAATTACTATATTTTAAGGTTGAATTATTAAAATTACAAAACTATAATTTTAAATCCATTTATTTATTAAATTTTATTAAATTCTAAAAAAAATTAATATCACAAAATTACAATTTTAAATGGACTTCGTTGTATAACTTAAAATTATAAAATTAAGTTTATTGAAATTGCAACAAACAACTTGAATTAGATCAAGGCCATACTCGAATTAAATTTTTAAAAACAATAAACACTTTATATCAAGGCGACACTAAATAAATTTAAAAAAAAACCCAATAAAAACACTTTACATCCCAATCACATATATCAGTGAAGCGATTCATTCATGGGGAAACCGACATAAGGGATCGGAAAATTCATAGTACGACGTATTTGAAAGAGTCATTCTGGAAGATTTCCTCAAAACGTAGAGAGATTCCAAGTCAACTGATTTCAGTTAATTGCAAACAATAATTTTGAGTTTAACGGTTGAAAATGCACCAACTCAAATTACATCAAAGTCGGTCCAAATAGTCGGTGCAAACAATAAAAACACTTTGCCTCGTATATCAGTGACTTGACTAGTTTTTATTGCCATAGTAACCGTACTATAAAGTTTTGAAAATGGGTAACCGTTCTGCAGTAATCTAACGTTTTATTTTTTTGTTTTTTTTTTAACTTACTTGTTTTTGGAGGATATTTTTTGTTTGATTTTGTCAGAAATTTAGTGATAAATGATTAAATTTATATAAATCTAAGTGTTTCAAAAGATTTTTCAGTACACTAAATTCATTTATATATTCAGAAATGCAATTTAAACAATATAAAATAACAATTTTGTCTAAATTTACATCTTCGAATTCCAATCAAAAAACCCAAAAGATATTTAGCCATCGCCAATAGTTTTTATTGCCTTAGTAGCAGATCATACTATATACATGCTAAGTTTTGAAAAATGAGTACTTTTTCAAGGATTTTTCCTGTTTAATTTTGTCCAACATATGAGGAGAAATTGTTGGATCTGCATATTGAATGTATAATCCAATGTCCACGGACTTTTCAACAAGCTGTTCATTTATACATTCAAAAATGTAATTTAAAGAACAAAAAAATTGAAATACATCGAAGAACAATAACAGTTAGACAAAGCAGTTTTTATCATATCATTGAAATCTACAATTCTATCTATCTTTTTTACCTGAATTTTGAAAAAAACACATTGCAATTGTTGACTGAATTTTGAGTAAAACACATAGGAAAATAACTAATTCAACAAATTTTTTTCCCTAATAAAAATTGCTCAATATTAGAGATATATTTTTCTTTACATACAAAAACATCCAAGAGGTAATTTCATCATCCAAAGAGATAAGGATGTCCATGGCCAAAAAACCTTCAGCCGGTCTTACATGCCTTCCGTGAAAGCCAATCTGGCTTATCTCCGATGATTGTTCTTCCCATCGAACTCGAAACACATCCAGACAAATATATATCGATAAAATGACTTCTACGGAAACTAAACAGACGTGCATTAAATGAAAACCGGATTTGCATGCCAGAGAAAGGCAGCTGCTCGAAATGCGGCATTCTTGGAAAGCCCGCAGTATATGCAAAAACAAGACCGACCAAGAAAAACAATCCGAAACGAATGCCTGTATAAAAACAACCATCATATAAAACCATTGCAGAATTTCAACGCACGCGTACGGCGCAAGGACAAGCAACTATTATCTCTGACCCAATTACCAACACAACTCTACCAACATTGTTACTTTGTTTCAGACATATTATGGAAAAGCCAATCAATGTTTCGTTAAGCTGCCTACTCTGTCTTGTAGATGACATAAAACCCAAAAAAGGGGGAAAACAAATTGAATCTTCTGAGACGAGAATTTTGTAGACATAATGTTCCTAAAAAAGCCCGAAATAAACACAAACACGCGTCTCTCATTGTTGCCACTGCGGAGATTTTCCTCAGAATCATCCCGAGACAAGAATTTTGTAGAAAAAATGTTCCTAAAAATGCCCAAAATTTAAACACAACACGCGACTGTCATTGTTGCCACTGCAGAGATTTTCTTCAGAATCATCCTGAATTGTAGAAAGACTTAAACCACATGAGGTTCAAATGATATATGCTCCATCCAATAAAAACGATGATATCACAAACAACACGGAGATTCAAATGAAAGGTGCAAAATAATATCAGAGACATCTCGAACAAGCCCACAAAATATGTTTGTTACAACTCAAAACACTTTATTAACATATAAATATGTATATATGCTCGCTACATAGTAAGGCAAATACATCTGCAAAACTGTTTAGGTCGCCCGCATCACCCGCATCACAGGAATACAACAATAACCATAACCACAGACAATTTACAAAACTTGAACTCGATGTGCAGTTCACACCAAATTCGAAACAAAAAACGACACATCAATCTTTCGATCCTCTAGCTACCTGTAGCCAGCCGTAAAACAAAGCAGAGTCGTATACACCGGATCACAAAATCTACGACTTGTACATCAAAATACATACATAACCGCTGAGACGCAAATTAAAGGAAACTAAGTACTATTACGATTAAGGATAGCTGTGGCTGGCTGGCTGGCTAGGTGAAGGGGACCCTAATAAGTACAACACAGTGGAGGGGATTGTGACTGGCTGGCTATATCGATGATTTGGTGCAGGGCACCCTGACAAGGGGAACAGAGTGAAGAGGATTGGCCATTTCACAGGACAATTTAAGAACCTCGGACAAATCAACCGGATGTTCAGCACTGGGAACCCATTGAAAATGATGAAGCAACTTAGCCACCCAGAGATTAACAGTGGCAAGACCCAGAGACTTCCCGGGGCAAACTCGACGACCAGAACCGAAAGGCGCAAGCCTCAAATCGTTTCCCCTTACATCCACGTTTTTCCCACCCTCCGCCCCGATGAACCTTTCTGGACGAAACTCATTCGGCGATTCCCAAATCTGAGGATCGTGAGTAATCGACCACATATTCACCATGGCGGTCGTACCAGCTGGAACACACAGTCCACCCGCTATCTCCACATCCTCGGTTGACAGACGGGCCCATGACAAGAGGGGACCGGGCGGATGCATTCGTAAAGTCTCTTTCACCACCGCTTGAACGTACAGCAGCTTTTGAATATCCTCATCCCTCACGCTTCGTTCACGCCCGACTACTTGATCCAACTCTGCCTGGGCTCTTTTCTGAGTTTCAGGATTTAGTACCAGCTCCGCCATGGCCCACTCTGTCAGCAAAGCCGTCGTGTCGGTACCACGAAAAATCATCTCCTGCACCGAACCAAGACCCAACAAACACAAGTCAACACGAATCTCTTACCACTATTTAAAACGAAAAACACCATATGAATAATGACAATACCCACCCAGAGTACCGCAATCATGTCGTCCTCATCAAGCTTATCTTCTCCCTGCAACGATAGCAAAACATCAACAAAATCGGAATCTACGCTGCTTTCCTTACGCGGGCTCCGCCGGTGTTCTTCGATAATGTTTTTAACAAAACTTTTGACCCGTGGCACAAGCCTGGCACAGCGAGCATGAATTCGAAGAGGGTCAAGAAATCGCAGCCATGGTAGATGGTCAGCCCAGTTAAACGCTCCCAAGAGTTGAAACCCCTCATCGACCATTTCCCGCAGGCTTTTGACTTCTTCATTCTCAGAACTCATATCAAATCTTCTTCCAAAAACGCTTCCCATGATATTGTTCAGAGCGGCTCCTTGCAGGTGCCCTCGAAGCCTAACAACCCCGCTAGACCGACACTCGTTTTGGATATCAACCAGCATGCCAGAAGCGTCAGCTTGACGCCCAGCTTCATGCGCAGCGATTCTGCGGGGAGCAAAGAGATGAGCAGAGGAAATTCTCCTTAACAACCTCCAGTAGTCTCCACTAGGGGCAAAACCAATAGCTCTTCCAAACAACAACTGCTGCGCGGATTGCTTGAGGGGTCTGTTAGCAAAATGAGGGGAGCTCAGCAACTCTTTAGCCACCTCAGGATCCGATGTAATAACAGCAGGAGTAGAGCCCAAGCTAAACGCCATAAGCTTCTTAGCACCATGAAGACGAGCCAGACAGTCGAGCTTGCGGTGAGCAAGACCGACACTCATATCCATGAGGCTTCCAATTACAGGCCATCCTCTCGGCCCAGGAATGGCTAATCCTTTCTTACATCTTCCAGCCCATGCACAGCCTCCAGGACTAAACCAGGAGACGACAACTGCACAAACAGCAGTAAGAATCAGTGCAGCATAAACAGTCCACTGACGCCATGCAGAAACATCGTCGGAGGACTGCAAGAAACAGCCACGGCCATCTTTTGCAAAGACAGTTATAGCATAAACCCACCACCCCCCACCACCTCCAGATCTTCCATGAGTATCCATTTTCAGAAATGACTTGCAAACACAAAAAGCAAAGAATGATACAACTACACACCACCAAAGACTGTTCTCCGGAAGCGCATGCAGAGATGAGAATGTTATAGGGTCGGATCTGAATTTATAAAGAGATTCGAGGAAACAAGGAGAGAGAAAAGAGCGGCTGGGAAAAGAGCACAACCGTTAAAACGATATTTGAAATTTTAGCATTGAGAAGGGTTTGGTCTCAAATGGCATGCTGAGGCCAATAAACGGAAATGGTATGATGACAAGAAAATTAAAAAAAAAAAGCAGTGCTAATGACTATTCTTGGGCTAGCTAGTGGAAAATGATTATCAGCCTAGAAGAAGACGCCGAAAAGAGCTGCTGGGCAGAGTTATCGAGGCCTGGATTACTCAAAAAGCCTATTGTTTAGGGAGGCCAGGGTATTATGAATGCTACTTAATAGAATCCACATAATGAAATCAAAAGTACAAGATATATTTCTATCCATGATCATGGCCATTTCCTATCCCTTCCATTCCATGAACTGGTCCCCTCTTTCAGTTCATTATGAACTGAGTTGAATACCATGAGATGACCTCACTGGTGACCACCCCTCACCTGTAAAACCACATGGGGTCATTTAATCATCATCTAGCTTTTTGTAAAAAAGATGCCAATTTCCCTTTCACCGTCATTTGGATGGATGGGGTGAAGTAATGGTGGATCTCTTCAGAATAATGCCAGGGAAAGGGAGATCTGGTTACCTGTGTTAATGGTATTTTATTATAAGATAAGGGTTTTTGTTGTGGCCTCGTTCCTACCATAAACCTTGTGCTCCAAATGATTGGCAGCTTCCCACTTTTGGGTTCTATCCGATCCTCTATCATGTGCAATGCAGTGGCTATAATAAGTTGAGTGTGGAGGAAGTTCATAATGATGGTTGAATAATACAGATACAGAACGGCCATAACCTTTGCCATCTTGAAAATATAATTGGCAATTCTTTCTGGTCTGTGCTACTTTAAAATATTCCATTATAAGTAATGGAGCCCTGCAGTGATATCGAACCATGTGCACCATAGACTTCAATAACTTTCAGTGAATTTATACAATCCTCCCGGTTAACCCTAGCCATATTGGAATCGTAATTGGAAAGTTTTTTTTGGTCTGTGATATATTCAGAACTTCCATTTTAACATATAACACCTTACAATAATATTATTGAATCATGTGCACCATAGACTTCCATAACTTAACTTTCTGTCAATTTACACCTTTTTATGTTGAAGACTTAATACAATTCTCCAATTCATTGTATCATTCAATCATTCATGCATGCATCCATCCACCGTGGGTGGGGTGGACCCTTGGACTGGAGCAACTTGTAGAGGGAAGGAACATGGAAAGTCTAATCGATGGAGACCTGGACTTAGAAGTTTCTTCTTACCATGAGATGTATTCTACTAAAAGTATCATTATACAAACATAAGGTGAGTTATATGTAAAGTTGCAATGCCATGGTGTCTCTCTTAGAGAGAGTCAGCATTCCTTACTTCTCAATTTCCTTCTAATAAAGTTTAAGCTTTCACCTTCTATTGGAAACATGACTCTTGGAAACATGAAAAGGAAAGAAAAAGTCACTTTAAGATGATAGATATTTTATGATTATGTTTGTTTTTCCTATTAGAAATAGAGCTAACAATTATACCCAAAGGTACACTATATACATTGTAAAGTCATATGTAAAGTTGCAATGCTATGGTGTATGTGTGAGAGAGTCAACATTCCTCACTTCTCTATTTCCTTGTAATAAAGTTTAAGTTGTTGCCGGAAACATGAAAAGGAAATTAAAATTCCTCACTTCTCTATTTCCTTTTAATAAAGTTTAAGTCATTATCTTATTGGAAACATGAAAAGTAAATAAAAAGTTACTTTAGGATGATAGGTATTTTATAATTATGTTAATGAAAAGTAAATAAAAAGTTACTTTAGGATGATAGGTATTTTATAATTATGTTAATGAAAAGTAAATAAAAAGTTACTTTAGGATGATAGGTATTTTATAATTATGTTTTCTTTTTCTATTAGAAATAGAATTAGAAATTATCTTCAAAGGTATAAAGAGATAGAAATAAAATGAAATTATTATTAAAGTATGTTAAAAAGAAATTAAATTATATTTAGTATTCTAAACTTTGAATTAAACATTTAAATTATTTGAGAGTAAATTATCTCTCAATAACTTTAACTATATAAATTGGTTGGTTAAGAAAAGAGAATGATTTGTTGTTGTTTTTCAAAGTTAACTTGTATAACTTGATTTTGAATCCAGTCTAAAAATATGCATAAAAAGCTATGTTGTCGAGGTTATTTTTGTATTGATTTATATGTTGATTTTATTCTCTTTAATACTTCAAATAAAACTACAACAAGTTTGTTGATCCAAAAGTGAATCTACACATGCCCTACCATATAAGTTTAGTGATGCTCTATACCAAGGGATTATAATTGGGACATCTTAGAGATGGTGTTTATTTTGTCAAATTCGGGTCATGTCGTCTTTCGACATATTTTCAGGTGTCAATTGGGTGTAGTTTGAGTGGTTGAGAGGAAAGTTGTTATCCTCCCCTACTTGGGTTCAAATCCCACATTGTGACATGCTTATTCTCTTCGTGAGCCAATTGTTAACTGTTGACCTAGCCTTCTACCTTGAAGAATTTGGTTTTCCCTAGGTATCATCCTTAGAATGAGGAGAAGTATGTAGTCGATTTCCCTGGGAAATGCATTACGTGAAAATAAATAAAAATAAACACTTTTGGGGCCCTCAACAACATCTTTTGGGTCTGGTGTTGGGTGAGGGTTGTCACAGGCTTGCATCATCCAACGTTGAAATTGTTCTTCTCATTGAGATCTTTCCAATGAGTTATCACGCACCTAAAATATAATTCATATGAAAAAGTTATGGCCCTAGCAAGGTAATGATCCAAATATTCCTCACATGTCCAAGCAGCAATCATGTTGGCTCACCATCATTAGAATATGGGGAGTAAGTAATGTGGAGAAATCCACTAGAGACTTCTAGAAGCATCATGGAGGTTCCATGAGGGTTTCTAAACCATAAATCTAAGCCTAATTTTAGCTATCAAAACTTAGTAGAATGGGGGAAAAGGGTCCCTTTTTTCACTAGCCATAGGTTGTCCCATACTGTGAGTACAAGTGTGGAGGATATGGTAAATGTGCAAAGAGATAGAAGCATATTGTAGATAATTGTAGACTAACATAGTATCTCATAGTTTCACAGTAATCTTGGAAAGCTTTGTAATCTATAATGTAATCTCCATAATATAAGAAGATGGAAGGCACAATCCTTCATTGAATGTTGGTTTTCCCATATGGATTTCTAGGGTAAATATTTGTGTTCTATTGTGTGTGTCTTATTGTGTGTAGCTTGCTATTGTGGTCTATTTCATATATAGTTGTAATTAAAGAATTCGAATGGCATGTTTTTATTTTTGCTAAAGTCTTAAAAATAAAAAATAAAAGATAGTATAATTGTAGTCATTTTAAATTTAGATCTATTTTGGTGAGCCAACCATTGGAATATCCAAGGCAATTTATAGATCATATTGGTATCGAAGCAGGTTTATTTGTTTGTTTGGTGCTTTGGAGCATAACATATGCTTACTTGACTCATGAAATTTAAATCCATGAGAGAGTTGTACCTTGTTGATCACGAGTTCGACATAAGAAAGGTTAAGAAACAACCACAATCTATAGAATGGAAGAAGAGTATTGAGAAGGACTCGTCAACGAAGGGGAACGAATATTCATGAGGTTGGAAGCTCAAGTAGTTGATATTTCTAGGAGCATGGCTGCTCTTGAGAAGAACATCGACCCCTTTTCAAAGAAGCTTAAATCTCATGAGAAAATAGAAAATCATGAGGAGCCAAGGAAAGAGAAGGAAGAACCAAAGCTCAAAAAGATAATTCCAATAACCAATCTTCTTAGCACATAATGTATAAGAGGAGAATAAAAAAGTGTTTTCTTTACTAAAGCTAAAAGGCCATGTAGAGACTTGGTGGGAGATACACACCAAGGCCTTTAGGCTAGGGGACACTCACCAATAAATAAGTGGGATGTATTCAAATACCTCCTCAAGTCCCAATTTTACCCTATCAATTCTGAAGAGGACTAGAAGATTCAATGACACTATTATTAACAAAGGGAAGGACAAAGTGTACAAGCATACACTATCAAGTTCTAGAAGCAAGCCATCCCTAAGACCTAGATGTGGTCATCAAGTACTTGGGTGGTCGTCACAGTCACATATGAAGGCAACTTATGTACCAACGTGCTCAGTCTTTATCGGAGGGCTGAATCTCCACAATCAGAAAAGTACTCTCCCAACTCGATCTAATCATGGTCATTGATCCCCCATCTTGATGAGATCAACGACGTTGGTGAATTACGGGCCATGAACTAGCACATCCGGTAATTTCACCTCCGCACTCCGCAATGATTCCCTGCCGTCGATCTTTGTTCACAGATCAACGGGTACCCGCGGGCCCTGCTTTCTTAGCACTTTTTCCAAAGCTTAACACCAACAAGTGCTAGCTCCTTCCGCTAGCCCTTCTTTGCATGTGACCTCAAGCTGTGACCCAGGGCTTAACCTCCTGGCGCTTCACGACTTCGAACTTTCAACCATGACCAGATCAATGGTCCTCGTCCTCCTTCGCAACCAATGGTCAAGATCTACTTCAGGACTCCATGCTTCGGGAGTTCGGGATGTTCCAACCTCTGCTTTCCCCTGGAGTATTATGTACCTGAAGTTCTAGATCAGGCGCCACGTGTCCACCCAAATCAACGGCTCTTGTCCACTTCGAGACTTTGGCCTTCAGGAGTCTCAACTTCTCCATGCTCACTTTCTCCCGGAGCGCTTTCACCTGGAGTTCATGATCCGTTGACATGTGCCTCCCACAGATCAACGGCCACAAACCACTTCGGTTATTCGGGCTTTGGGAGTTTCAAACTCTCTGCCTTCGCTTTCTCCCGGAGTTCACGATCTATCAACGCGTGTCTCCCACAAATCGATGACTACGATTAACTTCATCTCTTCGAGCTTCGAGAGTTTCAAACTCTCTGCACTTGCTTCCTCCCGAAATACACCATCTGTCGACGCGTGTCCTTCTAGATATGACAACCACAATTCACTTCGCTCTTCGAGCTTCGGGAGTTTCAACTCCTGCACACTCGTTTTCTCCCGGAGTGTTTTCACCTGAAGGCGACGGATTTCTGCCACATGTCCTTCTGGATTTGATGGTCCATATCTTCTTCGCTCCCATCAACTTCCTTTCGGAGTGTTAGGCCTCCAAACTTTCTGATCTCTCGCCACGTGTTCTTCGCAACGAACGGTTTCAATCTACTTTGGCCTTCGGGACTTCGGGAGTTTGTCACACTCCACAACTGAAATCTTCCGAAGTGACTTTCCTCGAAGTCTCAGATTTGTTGACACGTACCTCCTTGTCTACAAAACTTCTGAAGTGATTTTGCTCCGGAGTTGTAGATCTTACACCACCTGTCCCTTTGGATGATGGATGGTCCCTAACCTCTTCGGGACTTTGACGAATTCCTCACTCTTGTGTGCACAATGAGACTTAAAGCTCGCACACTTTACCCAGATCCAACAGTCTGGAACGATTTCGCTTCCTCCTAGACGGATCTTGACCGATAACTCGATGAATATTTAGAGCTTCATTCCCTTTGAAGATTTATTCCCACTCTCTCTCCTGAGCTTTGTTTCTTGGACCCTTTGACTCCTTAGAGGGATACTTCGACACTTAGTCAAACTTCAAATCTGTGCACTCCTTGCAATAGATCCTTACGCAAGACTTAGCTTCTTGTGGGCG
>ML828519.1:59593-73667 GCA_009831015.1 Picea engelmannii | reverse complement strand
GGACAAGCTAGGTGGAATCTTTCACCACCGAATCATCCTCTAGGTTTTGTTAAGTCAAAACCCTCAAAACCCCCAATACTGGGCTCACTAGCTAGAAGCCAGATATCAAAATATGATCATACATGAATAATAAGATTAGAGGCCATTGCCTTTCCTTTATACTTTTTTCTCACCTTGTCCCTCCAAAGTCAATTTCATTTTATTAATATTTAATTAATTAATTAACCTTTTTACCTCTGGAAATCACCTTATCTCTCCTTGTGGCTTCCCTGGCCACTAAAAGTCACTTCTCAGCATCCCATCCTATAGTGTTACTTCTCCTGATTCTAATGATCTATTACACTGAGAGGTTCCTCCAAGTAATGTGCCCAAAATGACCTCTTCAGTGAATTTAATTGACTTATAGCAAAAAATACTCAAAACCATGGAAATCGTCGGAATGCCTCAAAACCAAATCCAATATGTGTGGAATGTCTATAATGATGAAATAGGATGAGCAATGCAATCTGGACCCCACAATGCCTCTCAATAACCCTTGTATTCTCTATAACATCCATCTTGCTACTATGGTCATCATAAACCTCTACACTGTGATGATGTCCCAAAGAGGGGACATTACAATTTTCCTTGCTGATTAAGGAGGTGAGTGAAGTCTATGAGTTATGCTATCACTTCTTAAATGACTAGTTCTTCAATAGTTATCTGTTCTTTCATAATGTCTACCTTCTTCCTCCTGGTTTGATTATGATCCATTCTTTGCTTGCCTATGCAACCGATTTAGGCTTTGCATCACTTGAGAATTTTTTTTTTTTTTTTTATCTCATCAACCTCTAATTGTCTTGTTTGTAAATTTGAACTTTAATTCTATGGATTCTCACAATATCTATTAATGTTTCTTTTTCTCCTCTACTCCTGTGCTCATTTGATTCTATTTCTGCATTACCAACACTGATATTTTGACCTTTGGCTTCTTTCTCATGACTGAAGGTTCCCTCTCCTTCCTCCATGTACCAAATATGCATTCTTATAATGAATTGATATGTTTATATCCCCTAATTTTTCAAAATGTGCAAGCAACCATTTTTGTTAGAATTATGCATACAAAAAAAATGTCAGTTAATGCTACATGTCCTTTTTTTCTACTCAACTCGTGACAAATTATATCATAAATCTCCAAATTATAATAATTTCAGGTTATTGTCCACTAAATTATATTTCCAATTATTATACTCATGCCCTAATCCGATCTCTGAGATGAAATTTATGGCTTCCTCAAAGAGTCATTTTCACCCCATTTGTGCCTTTTCTCCACTGGTGTAATTTTATTGAAATGCCAACTTCTATCAACTGTAGAAGAACATATGTCAGGAACTAGATAATATTTTGTATTATACATAGATAAAAATAATGACAAATAATTTATAACAACTCTCAAAATTTTAATATGATGTTCTAGTAGAAAACTACAACAATATGGAAATGACAACTTTGTCCCTTTTCACCCATTTTTCCAAACTTAAAACTTTTAGGAAAATCATTTATTTCTCAATCTTTGCACTTATGGAAAATTTTCAATAAACCAAAGTTGTTTGTATTAATGAATATATAAAATGTTGAGTAAATAATTTTTTCTAGCTTTGTAATCTACGGTCACTTTTTCCCTGAAAATCTCAAAAATCCCCAAAACATGGCCCAAAATAATGGATTTTGGCCTATTTTGGTATCTCCATTCCAATTCGCTTAGAAAAATTATTCATTTCATTCATGGGTTATATCCATGTCTACTTTCTGAATTCTCTCCAATATTTTTAACTTCATTTGGATCTCTAACAATGATTTGGACCTAGATCTTTAAAAACCATCATTTTGCAATTTTTGACAAATCCAAATAGAATTGGACAAGATCCTTGTCTGGAACTTTTGTATATATCCTCTCTACAAACAAAAACCAATATGACATGATCTAATTCATTTATAGCCAAAATAAGAAAATGGATCCAAACTTAGTTTTTTTTTTAAACTAATGGACAATCTTGCCTATGTGGCAATCTGCACTATCAATATCAAATCATAAGAGATATGGACCATTGATTTGATCTCTATTAATGATCTATGATTTCTTCTAAAAACCAACTTTCTCACCAATCTCCTTGATGCTCGATCATCGACCATCGATCATCTATTGTTTTTTTTCGAAAATCCAATAGTTGCCTACGAATGTCATCGACGCTTGATCATCTACCATCGACCATCAACCATATCGCTTGGAAAACCAATATTTCTCACAAATATATCTGAACCATGACTATCGAAGATCGACGTGGAAACTATGCTGATGTGGCATGACACGTAGATGCCGACATGGCATGACACAACATCCTGAGGTGTCAACAGGGCTGATGTGGCATGACACATGGATGCTGACATGGCATGACACATGGATGCTGATGTGGAAAGACACATCATCACCCTATTTTCCCCATTGACCATTGGCAGTTTCTCTCAGAATAAATTTTGAACTTCACACTATTTTTTTCGAAGCCCAATCATCGATCATCGACATTCAGAGATTTCCCTCGGTTGAATGAAAACTTCGTCAAGTTCTATTGATCTCTGATCATCGAAAATCGACGATTAGATATGTTTCTCTATGAACTTCAACATTTTTCCAAAACTTTTCGATCCCAGACCATTGGCCATCGATGATCATAATTTTTTTTTTCGAACTTCAACACTTCACCAAACTTGTTGTTCCCCGACCATCGGTTGTCGACGATCTCTTTTTCGAACTTCAACAGTTAGATAATTTTGGGCAAAACCTAGGTGAATCTATGCCATTTATCTCCCAACCAAGATGATATCGAACATTGATTTTCTTAGACTTCCCAAACGATAAAAAAAAAACAAATTGTTGATATTCCTCGTTTTCCCAACTACCAAAATGAATCTCAACCTTCGATCTGGTGACTTTACCAAACTTTGAAAACAGTAGGATTTTAAAAATTTCAAGTAAGAATCTGGGCCATTGATCTTGTTGAAGTTTGATTAGATTCTAAATATATCATTATTGTATTTGACCAAGACAAACCATAGATAATGTTATTATATTATATTTATTAAGATGACCCTATTGTGCCTTTGTAAAATTCAGCCCTATTGTGCCTTAAAATTAAATGTAACTTAAGAGGGTAAAGAGACAGGTCAGCCCAAACCTAATTTAGGGAGGCCAGACCAATCCTACGAAAGCACCTATCCTTGGTTTCAGAGGATCTAGTAATCCACTGTCTCCACCTGATTCTTCTCCATCCTCTTCAGGAGGAGAGTTCTTGGATGAAGGCAGTTCTTCATTTGAACCATATCAACCTTCTACGCCACCCTCTCCCATGGAAAACCAAAATAATCCTGCCATACCTTGGCTCGATCAAGATGATATGGTTTTACCTGGACCCCAACACCCATTACCTAAACATCTGGAGAAATGGCTGCCCAAATTCGATCCATATTCAAAGCAATCCGCTGAGGATCACATCAAGAAATTTATATTGGCCATTAGACTCCAAAGTGTAAAATAAGAGGATGTAGTATGCAGATTATTTCATTATACTTTTGAGGGAAATGCCTCTGCATGGTATTTCACTCAACAACCCCAAACCATCGTCTCTTGGGAAAAGTTCGAAACTTGTTTTCTGGAAAACTTTGGAGATGATAAATCTTCATAAGTCTTGGTTATGGAACTCTCCAGTTTAAAAATGAACCTTAAAGAAACAGTGAAAGACTTTAACCAAATATTTCTTACTTAAAAAAAAAAATCCCTGCAGATTCGATGCCCGCAGAAAGTTTAATTGTTGCATATTATGCTAAAGCCCTACATAATAACATAGCAATATGGGTCAAAAGGTCCAAGAAGAAAAAATTGTTAGAAGCCTTTGAGGAGGCAAGCCAAATTGAGAAATATGTTATTATCTTAAAAGATAATCTTAGTAATGAAACTGAAGCAACTTCATCTTCTAAGAAGAAAATAGAAATTCTTACTAGGCCTCAAACAAAAAATCAACAAGAAAATTTAGACTTAGAAAGCTTGCAAAAAGATTTATAGAAATTGTCTAATCAGGTCGTTAACTTAAAGAGATCAGACGAGGAGGCATCCACAAGAAAAGTAATTTTTAAACCTCCTTTTAGAAATCATTTTCCTCCAAACCGTCCAAACCCGACCACAGAAGGTCTAAATTTCAAAAGTTTACAATATGCTTTGAAAACTATATTAGAAGCACATGATAATTCTGTTTTTGTTCCTCTTGAAAATTCTGATGATCCAGCTGAAGAAGAGGTACCAGAAGAGGAGGACTCATCTCCTCCTATTTTCGGTCACTTGTCGGACATTATTTTCCAAGCAAATTTCGAAACTGTCCACCCCTACAATACAAGAAGTAAAACGCAAAAAAAACCTCCTCTCGAAGTAAGTAAAAATCTGTTTCCAAAATAGTCAAAGAAAACTGAAATTAAACAAAGCCTAGTAGCCCCATTTTTAGAATATCATTTAATCAAAGATCTGAAAAAACTGAGGGCAAATATTTCTGTTTTTGAACTACTGAAATTTCCTCTTATTTTGCAGAAAATGCTTCAAAGCATCGTTGAAAACAGTAAAAAGAGTGATGTTAGCAACAAAACATCAACA
Source organism: Picea engelmannii (assembly GCA_009831015.1). Classification (NCBI taxonomy): domain Eukaryota; kingdom Viridiplantae; phylum Streptophyta; class Pinopsida; order Pinales; family Pinaceae; genus Picea; species Picea engelmannii. The sequence continues at coordinate 68,992 of ML828519.1, read as the reverse complement.
AAAATTGATTCAAACACAACTAAAAATGTCCCAACGAAAAAGACATTTGAATGTCAAGATAAAAGGGACTTAGCAGAAAAAACTATAGTAAATGTAAATAAAATTGTTTTAAGGACAACAACAAAAAATCAGCAGAATTCCGTTGTTTCCATATGGAAAAATGTCCCACCTTTTTTATTAACATTTGAAATTTTTAATAGGAATGTACATAATTGCATGGTTGACTCTGGTGCATCATCAAACATGATGCCTCTATCTGTATGCCAAAAAATTAATTCAAAAGTACAACCTTCTGATCTTAAAATTATTTATCTAGATCGAACAAATGTTAAAGTAATCGGTGAGCTTAAGAATGTGTTGATTAGATTATCATCCAATCCTAAAGTTCATCAGATTATTGATATTATGATTGTTGATATTCCTGAAGTTTATGGTCTGTTTTTAAGTAGAGATTGGTCAGAACAACTACACAGTTATTTTTCTACCGACTAGTCTCACTTGTGGCTGCCTGAAAATGGAGAGCCGAACAAAATCAGGATAAGAAGAGAACGTTATATTAATCATACCATGATAGACCTGAATAATCCAAATGAGCCTTTCATTCCATCCACAAATTCATTTGAAACGCAGGGAATGAATGCCTTTTTTGGTAATTTCATGATTGAAATCTCTTCAATCACTGATCCAGGACATCAATTTGAAGTTACAGCCTATACTCAAACACCATCTTTGCCGAATACACCAAGTACTGTTGATGATGCATATATTTGGTCCTTATATTTTGATGGATCTAAATGCCAAGAGGGAGCAGGTGTTGGCTATGTACTCATTGATCCTACAGGTAATAAAATTTTTATTGCTTGTCGGTTAGAGTTTGAATGCACTAACAACACAACCGAGTACGAAGCCCTTATGCAAGGACTTAGGAAAGCATTGGATATGGACATGCAAAATTTGATAGTATTCAGTGAATTAGAAATCATGGTCAAGCAGGTAATACACACCATACATTTCTTATCACTACATCTAAAAAGTTACCAAACCGAGGTATGGAGATTAATGAATATATTTTCAGCATTTAATATAAATTTTATTCCTAGGATGAGTAATTCAGAAGCTGATCTACTATACAATGTTGATTCTAAACTGTTGCATGCTAAAGGTCTTTCTCCTAATGAGTTTTCAATTGAATTGTTGTTCATGCCATCGATTCCAGACAACATCATGAATTGGAGAGTATTCGATGACGACCAACAGATCATCAAATTTCTGCATATGGAAGACACCTTCCAAGATGCAATCATTGATGAAGGAACTCATGATGAGAATCTCCGAAACTTCACGGTAATATATGATCCGCGATCTCCTGAATCGACATCCGAGTTGGTAAAATCTATCCCCAGATCTGTTGTAAGATTAGAGAAATTTTATGACTTGCATGCCAAGTTTAGAGGGGTAGTAAATTTCAAAACTAACAATTCCTCTTTTATCTATGAAACGGTTAATTTAGGAACAAGAGATAATCCTCAAAATATTGATCTGGGAAAGGGATGTTCTGAGCAAGAAAAATACGCTTTTATAAAATTATTTAAGGAATTTTCTTGGACGTACGATGACTTAAAAAATTTCGATCCAAACATCATACAACATATAATCCCTATGAAGCCCCAGACTCAACCTTTTCAACGGAAATTAAGGAAAATGCATACTAAATTGGAACCTACTGTTAAAAAGGAACTAAACAAATTACTAACTGCAAAGATAATTTTCCTGGTTAGGCACACTCAATGGGTGTCTAATCTAGTCTCTGTAAGGAATAAAAATGGGGAAATTCGACTTTTTGTCGACTTTCGAAACTTAAACCGAGCATCTGATAAAGACAATTACCCTGTTCCTCCAATGGAACAAATTCTACAACAAGTGTCTGGTTCCGAAAGACTATCTCTGTTAGATGGATTTTTGGGATACAACCAGGTCCTTATGTCCCCTTCAAACCAGCTTAAAACCACCTTTCATACCCCATGGGGCACTTATGCCTACAGGAAAATGCCTTTTGGACTGATAAACGCCAGTGCCACTTTCCATAGAGCAATGGATATTTCTTTCCATGGCCTCATTAACAAGAAAGATCACTTATCTCACCTTAGGGTTGTCTTGGAACGATGCCGCAAGTTCGACATATCTATCAACCCTAAGAAATCGGTCTTTGCAGTAGAGAAAGGTAAACTACTTGGGTTTATACTGTCTAAAGATGGAATGATTATTGACCCTGAAAGAACCCAAGCCATTGCTAAACTTCCCCCTCCTTCTTCCAAAAAGGACATGCAATACTTTTTGGGAAAGATTAATTTCGTCAGACGATTTGTCCTGAGTTTCTCAGAAATGGTTAGACCGTTACAAAATTTAATTAAAAATGATGTTTTGTACCATTGGGGACCACAAGAAATTCAATCTTTCAATTCAATTAGAAAAGCGATAATAGAAGCCCCTTCCTTGATGAGTCCCAATTTTTCTCAGGATTTCACTCTGTAAACTTTTCCATTTGATCGATCTTATGTTGTTGTACTTACACATAAAAACGTTGAAAGCAATGAGATACCCATTGCCTTCATGAGCTCATCTTTTAAAGGAGTGGAACTTAATTATCCAACAGTAGATAAAAACGCATATGTTGTTTTTAAAGAAGTGAAACACTTCCGATCTTACCTGCTAAAATACAGAACCAAATTTGTTGTTCCTTACCTAGCTGTGAGAAACCTATTAGTACAAAAAGAGCTGGGTGAGAAAGGGCGAATTGGATGACATCACTACAGGAATATGACCTTGAAATAACTCATGCACAAATTGTTAGAGGTCAAGGCTTGTGTAAACTAGTGGTTGATTCAGTTGAAGAACATGAAAGTCAAATAAACACCTCAATTGTAAATCAACATAACAAAGAACAAATCAGTTGTGCATAAGCTACTCCCAATTCTTGGTATGAGAACATTAGATTTTATCTAACACATGAATCTGATCCACGCAATCTTGATCAAATAGAAGAGCACTTAGGCTTAAATCTGCATCTTTCCAGTTAATCAATGATATTTTATTTCGAAAGAACTTTGATGGAGTTTTTTTGCATTGTTTAGAATAGGAGGAATCCAAATGGTCACTTCGGTGGAGATACTACTGCCCAAAAAGTGCTAAGGGCTTGATACTATTGGCCTACCTTGCTCAAATATGCCCATACGCTGTCCCACAAATGTGTAATCTTCCAAAAGGTTGTAGGACGGGTGAAAAATGTCGCTTTCCCTTTGCAACCTATTATTGTAGATGCATCTTTTCAGCAATGGGGCCTAGACATCATAGGACCAATCAATCCCTCCTCTTCGCAACAACACAAGTATATTCTAACAACAACAAACTATTTCACAAGATGGTATGAAGTTGTACCTTTAAAAGTGGTCAACACCAATCAAGTAGTGTCTTTTCTGAACTCCCATATCATCACTCGATTCAGAATTCCTAAATGTATGGTTTTCGATAATGCCTCTTATTTTTCGTCCTTTGACATGAATGTTTTCTCTTTGGAAAAAATGATCAAACTGAAGTATTCTTCTAGCTACTACCCTCAAGGGAATGGTCTACAAAATCAACAAATAAGAATTTAATCAAGATTATCAAAAGGACAATCTCATAAAACCACAAGAATTGGCACAATGCATTGTTTGGGCTGATAGGCTAACTCCAAAATCTACTTTTGGTAGCTCCCCTTTCTTCCTCATCTACGAAAGGAAAGCCATTCTCCCCCCACATGTCTTACTTCCTTCTCTGCAGTTATCACAGAAAGTTCAAGAAGAAGCTTGTCCTCTAGAAAACTGGATAAATGCTTTGTTAAAACTAGAAGAGGTGAGAACACAAGCTAAACATAAAATGGATCAGCATGAACAAATTGTCAAAAGATGGTTTGATGCAAATTATTCTTCTGATAGGAATTTTTATGTTGGAGATTTGGTTCTCAAGTGGGACAAAGCCCATGAGGGTAAGAGGGAACACACCAAGTTCCAAAACCTGTGGCTGGGACCATTTGTAATTTCTGAAAATTTGGGTCCTAGTTCTTTCCATCTTCATAATTTGGAGGGACAACCATACACTTTCTCGGTGAATGGTCTGGCTCTCAAGAGGTATTTCACCTGATGATTTCTGATCCACCCTCTTGTAAATATTTTTGATTTCGTTTTCTATTCTTGATTTTGGTTCTTTTCATTTTTCTTGATTTTGATTTGTTTGCTAAATAATTATGTCAGATTCACCATTTAATTTGTGGAAGGGAATCATAACTCTTGTTTTGTAGCAGAAATTGATAATTTTTCAAGCATCTGAGCAACAAGTGCTAAAACTCAAATCAATAGAGGGAAGTTTTTGTTCAAAGAGTGTTCCTGGTTTCTCATTAAAAACATAGGAATATGTGATTATCCATATCAAACTTCTAACGATGTCCCTGTTTTAAGGAAAATGACTCAACTGTACCTTCCCATTCTCAAGATGGTTTCTTAACAGAAATCTAAGTGTCCAAATTGTGATGAAGGTCATCAAAATAGAAATTTATTTGTTAATGATCATAATTTTCATTCCAAACTATGATATTTTCAGTATCACCCCGCTCCCTTGAATATCATGAAGTTTCTGCAAATTTATAAACAAATTATAGAGAGTTGGAAGCATGTTTGCAAACCCATCAGGACACTGAACAGGTTTGCTGACAGTGGGTAAATGCACTCATGATACCAAGGAAACTTCGTCGGGGCACTGAATAGGCATGCTAGCAATGAAGAAATGTCGGGTTTAAGAAGATTCTCAGGTACATCTGTTGATATGATCAAGCATGAAGATGTTTCTATCATGAATGGATGACTCTTGGATAGGATAGAGGTACTAGAGTGGGTTAAATGACATCCCTACCGAGGCTATGGACGTCTGTTGGCAGTAGTGGCCCTGTCAATAGTATCGAAGTTATCTATATAAACGTCGCTACACCTGTAATCTAAATTGGATACCATATTACATTTTTGAACAGAAATACATCCAATGCTAAACTACATTATTTTTTGAGCTGTGATTGGAATGCTTGATCTGTTGTTGACTGTTTCTAAAAATTTATTTCATCTGACCCCCTGACATAAATTTTTTGGTGATGCAGAGATAACTGCTTTGCCCAGTATGTCGCCATTGTTGGAAGCCAACAATTCTGTCGATTTTTATCACAATTAAAATCACCACAAAGGGATTACACCTTTCTGTAGCTGGCACCTCCTTAAATTTACGAACATTTATGTTTTTGGACTTCAAGACGATGATTGAGTTAAACCTATCTTATTGAGTTTTTAGTTTGAATTTTTCCTTGTTTTTTTTTTAAATTCATGACTGTAAGCATGAATTTAAATAAAAACTTGGTTTGGGCTTTGTCGTTTTATCTTCTACCTAAGCAAATTTCACTTTGAAGGCACTCATATATCACTAAGGTTCAAGTTTTATGAATTCATTGATTAAATTACCACCACAATTTTATGTATTATGGGTATCATGACTTAATTGGTTCTATGGTTGATTGTTGGTTTTAATTTGTGAAATGTCTGAATGAACAAACTTTGGATTAACTTTTCATATGTGTTTCATGATCTCAACAGTCATATCAAAACTCATGTTGCTTGGTACAGGCATGTTGTACCCACGATTTCACCTCGCCTTGTTGTCCTATGAATTAATGAAACCATTCATTATTTGAATTGGTGTTTGATATTGTTGGAGGGTTTGGTATTCATCATGGGTAATGGCTCGTAGTCCTACGAGCCCTCTATTTTTTTGTTTTCACCAACTCATTTCATCAAGCTATGGCAGTCCCAAAAATTTGTAGTTTTCTTGCCATTAGAGTTTGCACAGACCTCTCTCTTCTACTCATCTTTTGGAAGCCGAAACCTACCTCATGTATTATCTACTATGTCTATTTCACAGTGGCCATGGCCCATGTGGTTTGAATCAAGCCGAATGGTTGCCAAGCCCTTCTTTTCCACGATGACACCATAGATGACCTGAAGGCTCACAGTTGGGATATCTTCCTCAGGAAATTCGAAGGCTACAACCGCATGGATGCTCAGGCTTTTGCATAGACATTTGATGGTTTTAGGGCCAAGGTTGGGGAAGTGTAGTTGGAGGTAACCGAATATTTCATAGCCCGGGCGAAAACACTCCCGCTAGAAGGCAAAAAGTGGTTTTAGAATGCCAAAATGGAGGATGTTCCATGGAGCTTGTTCATGCTCTCCTGCAAATCCACCTGCTGTCCTAAAGGTATTCCCATTGATTTTCTAAAAGCTATATGGCACAACCTCATCTTGATTTTGAATTAGTTTATCACATGTGAAGGCCGGTATGGTTTGGTATTTTTATACCACATTCATCTGCTCATGCTATTCATAAGGTTTGATTTGAATGTGTCATTCTACTTTTTAATGATCCTTTATAAAATGTCTAAATGATATAAGTGACATAGCATGAACTCTCTGTCGAGTCATTTTCATCAAGGGCTCGTTAAAATCTTGTTGATTTCTCACCTGTCGAAAATCAGTGACAATTGGGAGAATTTCCTAAGCCGAAATGGTTTTTCCCAGACCGACAATACAGTGAACCCGCCTTTTAATGTAAACCCCAGTCTGGACAGTCCTATGATCAAAAATCATGTTTTCAATTCACTTAATGGCTGTGAATTTAATGAATATGTGTCTATGGTTTTGGAAACTTGCATGGTTAAGGAATCACGATGTATGTTTTCACCCCAAAAATAGTTGGAACAGGTAGTGGGAGAATTAAAAGAAAAATCTTCTCATGTGGTTCTGAATGAACCTAATCAGAACAATAATGATAAACCTATTGCAAAGAAAATTCGTAAAGGTAAGAAACAACAGAGCTCAGATTTGAATTTTAGGAATAAGAGGTCTGGTCGATTGATTTCTAGGAGTTTAAGGAATCGAAAAAGCGATCATTTGATCTTGATCTCTACAATCGAGGTCAATGATCAATGTTCAAATCAAAAGATAAATGATTTCTTGGCTCAGGAAGATATGAACAACCTATGTCTTGTGAACGAAAATACTGCCCAAGTTGAAAAATATGAGTTTGTGTATAGATTACCCCAGTGTCTCAAAGGCAAATAAGGTTTTGCTGGCATTAGTCACGACTTGAAACAAGCCACAGGGAAAAATGAAATACCTGTTGCTGACTACATTCCACATCAATCTACCATTGCACCAGTACATTGTGACAATTGCTTAGACTTGATAAAGCATTATTACAGGGATATTCCATTGTTACAGTGTTAAGAACCAAATATCAAGATAGCATAGAAAAACCTCAGAATAAGTACTCAATGCCTTGAGAAAGAGAGAAATTCAGATAATAAGCCTCTTCGAGGGGGCAACCTCCTTATGCCCACATAAATGTACAATTCCAAGATGATTCCAAATGAAAATGTCTCCTTGGTATATATAGGAAACTAAGAGGTATAATTACAACTAATGGAATAAAGCCGACATAAATAAAATAACACTATTAATGTAATATGCCCCAATTAAGGGCTAATGAGCCCATATTAAGGCTTAACATGCCCCTCCCCTTGAGACAAGTGTTTTCCGCAACGCTTGAGTAAATATGGATGCTTCTGTATAAAGGACTCATCTTCCCAAGTGGAATCTTCAGTCGATAGTTTCCTCCATTTAATCAGATACTTTGAAATTGATCTATTCCTCAGCGAGTGAATTCTTGTGTCAGTGATGGCTTCAGGCTCCAATATGATTTTTCCTTCCTCGTCAAGTTCTGGCAATATAGTTTGAACTGGGATCTTGTCGCCTATAACCTTCTTTAAGCATGAAACATGGAAAATTGGGTGTACTCGTGAAGATGCAGGCAACTCCAATTTGTATGCCATAGTACTAATCTTTTGAAACACCTTATAAGGGACATAGTACTTTGCTAATAATTTATTATCCTTTTTGGCTTGCTTGAGGGACATCTGTTTGTATGGTTGTAGTCTTAAAAAAACTCAATCCCCTACTTCAAAACTTCTTTCACTGTGAGGTTGATCTGCTTGTTGTTTCATGCGATTTTGTGCCATGGTCAGGTTGTCCTTTAAGATTTGGAGAACTTCTTGTTGATGCTCGATGTGATATTCCACTGCTTGAACCTTAGATTTTTATTTTAGAGAAGAAGCGATGGAAGGAGGGTGGTATCCATAGAGTGCCATAAGTGGTGTCATTTTTGCTGCAGTATGAAAGGAAGTGTTATACCACCATTCTGCCAAGGGTAACCATTTGAACCATTGTGTTTGTTTATCAGAGACAAAGAAATGAAGGTATCCTTCCAGACATTTGTTCACTATCTCGGTTTTTCCATCAGATTGAGGATGATAGGATGAGATATGAGTCAATTGAGTACCCAAACAAGAAAATAATTCTGTCCAAAAATGTCCAATGAAGATGGGATCTCTGTCACTTACAATAATCTTTAGGTTTCCATGTAGCTTTTGAACTGTCTCCATGAATGCGGTGGAAACTATACTATCTTTGAAGGGATGAGAGAGTGCACAAAAGTGTGTGTACTTGGTCATTCTATCAACAATCACCATGATGACACTCTTTCCTTTAGACTTCGGTAACCCTGTGATGAAACCCATGGAAACCTCCTCCCAACGCTGACTTGGGATGGCTAATGGTTGTAAAAGACCTAGGGTCTTAATTGTTTCCACCTTATTTTGTTGGAAAACCAAACATTCTGCCACAAACCTTTGAACATCAGTTTTAAGGCCATCCCAAAAAAAATCCCTCTTGACTCTATGGTAGGTTTTTGAAAATCCCGAGTGCCCTCCTATTGGAGAGGTGTGCAATTCCAATAATACCTTTTGTTTGAGTTGGGAGTTCTTACATAAATATAAGATATCTTTGTACCATAGTGAATCATTTTTCCATGTAAATGTATCTGATGCACTAGAATCCTGCTGCAAACTTTGAATGAGAGTCCACACTTTTTCGACATTCTTCCATTCATCCCTTGCTTATATTATCCAATTGGGTTGGATGATCGATATAACATAGAGAAAGGCCTCAACATCTTCATCCTTTCTTGAGAGTGCATCTGCCACAACATTTTGCTTCCCCTTTTTATAAACAATTTCAAAATCATAACCCAATATCTTGGTTACCCATTTTTGTTGTTCTTCTAAATATAATCTTTGTTCCAAGAAGTATTTAAGACTATCATGATATGTTCTGACCTTGAAGTGCCTACCTATTAGGTAAGGACGCCATTTCTTCAATGCATGTAGTATTTCCATCATTTCCTTCTCATAAATGGGTTTGTGTAAGTCCTTTC